>CAJHQP010004863.1:0-50975 GCA_905132765.1 Moricandia arvensis | reverse complement strand
GGTTTGGATTTATATTTAGAGTCGGTTAGCGTTTTTTTAGTTTCCCGATAAGGCCTGATATTTACCACTATTGTGCCAGGATATAAGCTCTTTTTAGAGTCTATTATATGTGTTTTGAGTATGTCTTAGAGTATTTCGAGTAAAAACCAATTAGCTTTAGGATTTAGATTTCATAAACCCACTAAGGGTTAGTTTTATCTTTTCATCAACCCAGTAAGGGTTGGTTTTATCTTTTCATAAACCCACTAGGGTTTGGATTTATATTTAGAGTAGGTTAGCGTTTTTTTAGTTTCCTGATAAGGCCTGATATTTACCAATATTGTGCCATGATATAAGCTCTTTTTAGAGTCTATTATATGTGTTTTGAGTATGTCTTAGAGTATTTCAGGTGAAAACCCATTAGCTTTAGGATTTAGATTTGATAAACCCACTAATGGTTGGTTTTATCTTTTCATAAGCCTACTAAGAGTTGGTTTTATCTTCTCATAAACCCACTAGGGTTTTGGATTTTTCTTTAGAGTCGGTTATAGTTTTTGTAGTTTCTTGATAAGGCCTGATCTTTACCACTATTGTGCCATGATATAAGCTCTATTTAGAGTCTATTATATGTGTTTAGAGTATGTCTTAGAGTATGTCTTAGAGTATTTCGGGTGAAAACCCATTAGCTTTAGGATTTAGATTTCATAAACCCACTAGTGGTTGGTTTTATCTTTTCATAAACCCACTAAGGGTTGGTTTTATCTTTTCATAAACCCACTAGGGTTTGGATTTATCTTTAGAGTAGGTCAGCGTTTTTTTTAGTTTCTTGATAAGGCCTGATATTTACCACTATTGTGCCATGATATAAGCTATTTTTAGAGTCTATTATATGTGTTTAGAGTATGTCTTAGAGTATTTCGGGTGAAAACCCATTAGCTTTAGGATTTGGATTTCATAAACCCACTAGTGGTTGGTTTTATCTTTTCATAAACCCACTACGGGTTGGTTTTATCTTTTCATAAACCCACTAGGGTTTGGACATATCTTTAGAGTAGGTTAGCGTTTTTTTAGTTTCATGAAAAGACCTGATCTTTAGCACTATTGTACCATGATATAAGCTCTATTTAGAGTCTAATATATGTGTTTAGAGTATGTCTAAGAGTATTTTGGGTGAAAACCCATTAGCTTTAGGATTTATATTTCATAAACCCACTAGGGGTTTTTTTATCTTTTCATAAACCCACTAAGGGTTGGTTTTATCTTTTCATAAACCCACTAAGGGTTGGTTTTATCTTTTCATAAACCCACAAGGGTTTGGATTTATCTTTAGAGTAGGTTAGCGTTTTTTTAGTTTCATGATAAGGCCTGATATTTACCACTATTGTGCCATGATATAAGCTCTATTTAGAGTTTATTATATGTGTTTTGAGTATGTCTTAGAGTATTTCGGGTGAAAACCCATTAGCTTTGGGATTTAGATTTCATAAACCCACTAAGGATTGATTTTATCTTCTCATAAACACACTAGGGTTTGGATTTATCTTTATAGTTGGTTAGAGTTTTTGTAGTTTCTTGATAAGGCCTGATCTTTTCCACTATTGTGCCATGATATAAGCTCTATTTAGAGTCTATTATATGTGTTTAGAGTATGTCTTAGAGTATTTCGGGTGAAAACCCATTAGCTTTAGGATTTAGATTTCATAAACCCACTACAGGTTGGTTTTATGTTTTCATAAACCCACTAAGGGTTGGTTTTATCTTTTCATAAACCCACTAGGGTTTGGATTTATCTTTAGAGTTGGTTAGGGTTTTTGTAGTTTCCTGATAAGGCCTGATCTTTACCACTCTTGTGCCATGATATAAGCTCTATTTATAGTCTATTATATGTGTTTAGAGTATGTCTAAGAGTATTTCGGGTGAAAACCCATTACCTTTGTGATTTCGATTTCATAAACCCACTAGGAGTTGGTTTTATCTTTTCATATACCAACTAAGGGTTGGTTTTATCTTTTCATAAACCCACTAGGGTTTGGATTTATCTTTAGAGTCGGTTAGTGTTTTCTTAGTTTCCTGATAAGGCCTGATATTTACCACTATTGTGCCATGATATAAGCTCTTTTTAGAGTCTATTATATATTTTTTGAGTATGTCTTAGAGTATTGCGGGTGAAAACCCATTAGCTTTAGGATTTAGATTTCATAAACCCACTAAGGGTTGGTTTTATCTTTTCATAAACCCACTAAGGGTTGGTTTTATCTTTTCATAAACCCACTAGGGTTTGGATTTATATTTAGAGTAGATTAGCGTTTTTTCAGTTTCCTGATAAGGCCTGATATTTACCAATATTGTGCCATGATATAAGCTCTTTTTAGAGTCTATTATATGTGTTTTGAGTATGTCTTAGAGTATTTCAGGTGAAAACCCATTAGCTTTAGGATTTAGATTTCATAAACCCACTAAGGGTTGGTTTTATCTTTTCATAAGCCCACTAAGAGTTGGTTTTATCTTCTCATAAATCCACTAGGGTTTTGGATTTATCTTTAGAGTCGGGTAGAGTTTTTGTAGTTTCTTGATAAGGCCTGATCTTTACCACTATTGTGCCATGATATAAGCTATATTTAGAGTCTATTATATGTGTTTACAGTATGTCTTAGAGTATTTCGGGTGAAAACCCTTTAGCTTTAGGATTTAGATTTCATAAACCCACTAGGGGTTTGTTTTAACTTTTCATAAACCCACTAAGTGTTGGTTTTATCTTTTCATAAACCCACTAGGGTTTGGATTTATCTTTAGAGTCGGTTGTTTTTGTAGTTTCCTGATAAGGCCTGATCTTTACCATTATTGTGCCATGATATAAGCTTTATTTAGAGTCTATTATATGTGTTTAGAGTATGTCTTAGAGTATTTTGGGCAAAATAACATTAGCTTTATGATTTTGGTTTCATAAACCCACTAGGGGTTGGTTTTATCTTTTCATAAACCCACTAAGGTTTGGTTTTATCTTTCCATAAACCCACTAGGGTTTGGATTTATCTTTAGAGTAGGTTAGCGTTTTTTTAGTTTCTTGATAAGGCCTGATCGTTACCACTATTGTGCCATGATATAAGCTCTATTTAGAGTCTGTTATATGTGTTTAGAGTATGTCTAAGAGTAATTCGGGTGAAAACCCATTAGCTTTAGGATTTAGATTTCATAAACCCACTAGGGGTTTGTTTTATCTTTTCATAAACCCACTAAGGGTTGGTTTTATCTTTTCATAAACCCACTAAGGGTTGGTTTTATCTTTTCATAAACCCACAAGGGTTTGGATTTATCATAAACCCACAAGGGTTTGGATTTATCTTTTAGTGTCCTGATAAGGCCTGATATTTACCACTATTGTGCCATGATATAAGCTCTATTTAGAGTGTATTATATGTGTAGAGTATGTCTTAGAGTATTTCGGGTGAAAACCCATTAGCTTTTGGAATTAGATTTCATAAACCAACTAGGGGTTGGTTTTATCTTTTCATAAACCCAGTAAGGGTTGGTTTTATCTTTTCATACACCCACAAGGGTTTGGATTTATCTTTAGAGTACGTTAGCGTTTTTTTTAGTTTCCTGATAAGGCCTGATATTTACCACTATTGTGCCATGATATAAGCTCTATTTAGAGTCTACTATATGTGTTTAGAGCATGTCTAAGAGTATTTTGGGTGAAAACCCATTAGCTTTAGGATTTAGATTTCATAAACCCACTAGGGGTTTGTTTTATCTTTTCATAAACCCACTAAGTGTTGGTTTTATCTTTTCATTAACCCACTAAGGGTTGGTTTTATCTTTTCATAAACCCACAAGGGTTTGGATTTATCATAAACCCACAAGGGTTTGGATTGATCTTTTAGTTTCCTGATAAGGCCTGATATTTACCACTATTGTGCCATGATATAAGCGCTATTTAGAGTCTATTATATGTGTTTTGAGTCTGTCTTAGAGTATTTCGGGTGAAAACCCATTAGCTTTGGGATTTAGCTTTCATAAACCCACTAAGGATTGGTTTTATCTTTTCATTAACCCACAAGGGTTGGTTTTATCTTCTCATAAACCCACTAGGGTTTGGATTTATCTTTAGAGTTGGTTAGAATTTTTGTAGTTTCTTGATAAGGCCTGATCTTTACCACTATTGTGCCATGATATAAGCTCTATTTAGAGTCTATTATATGTGTTTAGAGTATGTCTTAGAATATTTCGGGTGAAAACCCATCAGCTTTAGGATTTAGATTTCATAAACCCACTAGGGGTTTGTTTTATCTTTTCATAAACCCACTAAGTGTTGGTTTTATCTTTTCATAAACCCACTATGGTTTGGATTTATATTTAGAGTAGGTTAGTGTTTTTTTAGTTTCCTGATAAGGCCTGATATTTACCAATATTGTGCCATGATATAAGCTCTTTTTAGAGTTTATTATATGTGTTTAGAGTATGTCTTAGAGTACATTGGGCAAAAAAACATTAGCTTTATGATTTTGGTCTCATAAACCCACTAGGGGTTGGTTTTATCTTTTCATAAACCCACTAAGGTTTGGTTTTATCTTTCCATAAACCCACTAGGGTTTGGATTTATCTTTAGAGTAGGTTAGCGTTTTTTTAGTTTCTTGATAAGGCCTGATCGTTACCACTATTGTGCCATGATATAAGCTCTATTTAGAGTCTGTTATATGTCTTTAGAGTATGTCTAAGAGTAATTCGGGTGAAAACCCATTAGCTTTAGGATTTAGATTTCATAAACCCACTAGGGGTTTGTTTTATCTTTTCATAAACCCACTAAGGGTTGGTTTTATCTTTTCATAAACCCACTAAGGGTTGGTTTTATCTTTTCATAAACCCACAAGGGTTTGGATTTATCATAAACCCACTGTTGAAGAGAAACATGAAGAAAAGAAGCCCAATCGATCGATGGGTTTCTGCCACAAAACCCCATCGATCGATGGCAACTCTGCGAATGAAACGTGCTAAAGTAATCGATCGATTGTACAATACAATCGATCGATGGAACTAAAACTCCAAATCTCATATTGCCTTGCATCGATCGATGCAGTTTTAGCTCAAAACTGCATCGATCGATTGGCGTCCTGCGACCACCAACTACACCAACCTCACCTACTTCACCTACTACACCTACTTCACCAACTGCACCAACTCACCTTTCATCATCATGTCTGGAGCTTTTGAAGGACTTTATCTGTGTATAAATAGAGGGGTTGTAACACATACCAAACACACACAAATGAAAAACATGTTCTTCCCCATTCTCATTCTCTCTCAAATCACAAACTCCCTCTATGTTTGATCATCTGTCTAACTAGTATATTCTTCTTTGTATTACTTTCGAAATTAAGCCATTCTCACATGGTATCAGAGCCTACCACTCTTGAGACCTGATTATCTCTCTCATTCTCTAACATACTTCCGCAAACCCCTTCATCTAAGCATCCGCAAGAATGGAAAACTCATCCAAAATCTCTATTCCGGTTACTCTCAAAGGAGTAAACTATCTCTTATGGTCTAGACTGGTGAAAACAGCCTTAGGAGGAAGAGGTCTCTGGTCATACGTGACATAAGAATAACCATCTACAGAAACCGTCCAAGGAGGGGATGGTAAGGAAGTGGTGGTGGCTAGCAAGGACAAATGGGAGCAGGAGGATCTCTTGGTGTTGTCCATCATTCAAAGCAGCCTTGAAACATCAATCTTGGAAGGTTACTCATACTGTGAAACTTCCAAAGAGTTGTGGAACACTCTTCAAAAGGTGTATGGCAATATTTCAAACCTAAGTAGAGTATTTGAAGTCAAGAGGGCTATAAACTCACTCCACCAAGAAGACACAGATTTTAACCAACATTTTGGCAAGTTCCGAGCCTTGTGGGCTGAAATGGAGATGCTGAGGCCAAGCACCGTGGATCCAACTATCCTGAAAGAAAGGAGGGAGCAAGACAAGGTGTTCGCCCTACTCCTCACACTGAACCCCGGCTACAATGACCTCATTAAGCACTTACTAAGAGCCGAGAAGCTACCAACCTTGGAAGAGGTGTGCTCTCATATTCAAAAGGAGCAAGGATCCGTAGAACTCTTTGAAAAAAGAGGAGACCTTGTGTTGGCAAACACTGCTGAAGGAAGTGCAAACAAGAGTTACTACAAACCGGATGACAAGAAAAGTTGGGTATGTGATCACTGTAAGAAGAAAGGGCACGGGAAGGACAAATGTTGGATTCTTCACCCTCATCTCAAACCACAGAAGTTCAAAACCCCTTACTATAATGCCAGAGCCAACTTCTCTGATAACAATCATGCCGAGAAAGGAAAAGCACTTGCATCCAGCAGCACCGGGAGTGTAATAACCAACCAGGATGAGTCCATCAGGCGTTCTGACATTGAGAACCTCATCAAAGCCCTCAAAGATAACTCTGGTAACATTCTTGGTACCTCTTTACATGCTTATCATACGGGTCACTCCTTGAACGCTAGCACAAAGTCAAAAATAACTAAACCCCTAGTAATTGATTCTGGAGCTAGCCACCACATGATTAGTGACCAAGGATTGATTAAAAATATTGTTCCATCACTAGGAAATGTCCTTATAGATAATGGCGAGATGGTGCCAATTAAAGGGATTGGTGAACTTAAGATATTTGGAAAAGATTCCAAAACTTTCTATATGCCAAATTTCACATCAAATTTGTTATCTGTAAAAAGAGTGGCTACTGACTTAAATTGCAATGTTACCTTCACGCCTAATGATGTTTATTTTCAGGATATTGAAACTAGTAGGTTATTTGGAAAAGGTGTAACCAAAGGAGACTTGTACTTACTTGAAGACACTATGCCAACAACCGATTTATCTATTGCTTTAAGTTCTTGTTTTAACCTCCCTAAAGATATCATGTGGCATGCTAGATTAGGACATCCTCATTCTCGTGCCTTGAACATCATGCTACCTAGTATTTCCTTTCAAAAAATGTGTGAAGCTTGTATTCTAGGAAAACATTGCAGAACCGTGTTTCCTAAGTCTAGTACTATCTATGAATGTGCATTTGATTTAATCCACTCTGATGTATGGACTGCACCTTGCACATCTAGAGATCTCCATAAGTATTTTGTGACATTTATAGATGAGAAAACTAAATACACATGGATCACTCTACTTAAATCAAAGGATAGTGTATTAGATGCATTCATAAACTTCCAAAATCATGTTTCTAACCATTACAATGCAAAGATAAAGATTTTGAGATCAGATAATGGTGGGGAATATACAAGCAATGCATTTAAGCATTACCTATCCAAGCACGGAATAATGCATCAAACAAGCTGCCCATATACTCCTCAACAAAATGGTGTGGCCGAAAGGAAGAACCGGCACCTTATGGAAGTAGCCAGAAGCATGATGTTCCACATGAACGAACCAAAAATGTTTTGGGGAGATGCCGTGATGACTGCCTGCTATCTGATCAACAAAATACCAACCAAGGTATTGCAGGATCAGTCGCCACATGAGGTATTAAACAAGAGAAATCCATCTATAGATCACCTTCGGGTATTTGGTTGCGTGTGCTTTGTGTTGATACCAGGAGAGCAAAGGAACAAGCTGGAACCAAAGAGCACCAGAGCCATGTTTATTGGCTATTCACCTCAACAAAAAGGATACAAATGCTATGTACCGGAGAGCAGGAGGGTCTTAGTATCCAGAGATGTGAAGTTTGTTGAGTCAAAAGGTTACTATGAAGAAAAAAGCTGGGATGAAGTGAAAGACTTGTCGCAATCTGCCTCAGACAGAGCTGAGAATTTAAGAAGAATCATGGAAAACATTGGCATTACAATACCGAGAAGAGAAACTGCAGTTCAGCCTCCATCAACCCGCCCAGACCCAACCGGAGAAATGGACCAGGAGGGAACTTTTAATGAAGGTACAGAGGACGCTCCTCTTGATCCTGAGGGGGGGGAATCAAACTGAGTCGCAGCCGGACAACACAGCTACTCATGATCAAGAAGAGCAACCAGAAGAATCAAGAGACAATGAAGATCAACCAGCGGATGATGGAGCTGCAACAACAGAGGAAACTATCCAACCACTAAGAAGAAGCACTAGGATCCGACATACAAGAGTGTACTTCAACTCACAAGCCGTGGCACACCATTCACAAAATCCATGTTCCTTAGTAGAGTTTCCTGCCAGCCACCAAGCCTTCATGACTAGTGTGGATCAAGAATTTATTCCAAGAAACTATGAAGAAGCTATGAAGATAGATGAGTGGAGGAAATCAGTGGAAGATGAAATTGGCGCCATGATCAAAAATGAAACCTGGTTTGAGTGTGAGCTTCCCAATGACAAGAAAGCCGTGACAAGCATGCTGCTGTTCACCATCAAATACTTAGCTAATGGGAAGCCAGAGAGGAAGAAGACACAGCTTGTGGCAAGAGGCTATACACAAGTATATGGAGAAGACTACCTTGAGACATTTGCACCAGTAGCAAAACTTCATACCATCAGGATTCTCTTGTCCATTGCCGTAAACCTAGAATGGGATCTTTGGCAAATGGATGTCAAGAATGCGTTTCTACAAGGAGAGCTTGAAGATGAAGTGTATATGAGACCACCACCTGGTATGGAAGGCATGGTAAAACCTGGAAATGTTCTAAGACTAAGGAAAGCTATCTACGGGTTGAAGCAATCTCCAAGAGCTTGGTACCATAAGCTAAGCAAAACCTTGAATGGAAAATGATTTACAAAGTCTGAAGCTGATCATACTCTTTTCACCCTCACCAGCAATCAAGGAATCATTGCCATACTGATCTATGTAGACGACCTCATCATCACCGGCAATGATAAGAAAGGGATTGCATCAACCAAAGAGTTCCTCAAGGCAAGCTTTGACATCAAAGATTTAGGAGAGCTAAAGTACTTCTTGGGCATTGAGATGTGTAGATCCAATGAGGGTCTGTTCATGTCCCAAAGAAAGTACACGCTTGACATACTTAAAGAAGCTGGTAATCTAGGAGGAAGAACAGCCAAAACACCATTAGAAGAAGGCTACAAAGTAATGCGTGAGGGGGAGATAGAAGATAAGCCATATGAAGACCCAAAACACTATAGAAGAATGGTGGGGAAGCTAATCTATCTAACCATCACAAGGCCGGATGTGTGTTTTGCTGTGAACCAAGTCAGTCAGCATATGCAAGCACCAAAAATGTATCACTGGAACATGGTGGAAAGGATTCTAAGATATCTTAGAGAGGCACCAGAGCAAGGAGTTTGGCTAGGCTGCAACAATAGCACTGAGATCGTTGGGTATTGTGATGCAGACTGGGCTGGAGACAGAAAGGACAGGAGGTCTACTACAGGATACTGCACATTCATTGGAGGTAATCTAGTCACTTGGAAGAGCAAGAAGCAGAAGATAGTCGCATGTTCCAGTGCTGAAGGGGAATATAGGGCAATGAGGAAGCTCACTAGCGAACTGATTTGGATAAAGAACCTACTAATGGATGTGGGAATTGAGCAAACCACTCCCATAACCATGCATTGTGATAATCAGGCGGCTATCCACATAGCTTCCAACAATGTGTTCCATGAGCGGACTAAACATATTGAAGTGGATTGTCACAAAGTTAGACAAGCCGTGGAGCAACAGATCATCTTGCCATGTTATACACGAAGTGAGGAGCAACTAGCAGATATCTTCACCAAAGCTGCAAACCAAAAAGTCTGTGAGTTCATTCATTCAAAGCTTGGACTCATGGAACTCCCATCTCATTAAGTCTCCCCTTCATGAAGTATTCTACTCTTTTTCCTTGGCTAGGGTTTTATCCCATGAGGTTTTACCTGGCTAAGTTTTTAATGAGGGAATGCTTCATGACTTCCAAGCTTGACTTGTTTCATATGGTCAAGCTTGAGGGGGAGTGTTGAAGAGAAACATGAAGAAAAGAAGCCCAATCGATAGATGGGTTTCTGCCACAAAACCCCATCGATCGATGGCAACTCTGCGAATGAAACGTGCTAAAGTAATCGATCGATTGTACAATACAATCGATCGATGGAACTAAAACTCCAAATCTCATATTGCCTTGCATCGATCGATGCAGTTTTAGCTCAAAACTGCATCGATCGATTGGCGTCCTGCGACCACCAACTACACCAACCTCACCTACTTCACCTACTACACCTACTTCACCAACTGCACCAACTCACCTTTCATCATCATGTCTGGAGCTTTTGAAGGACTTTACCTGTGTATAAATAGAGTGGTTGTAACACATACCAAACACACACAAATGAAAAACATGTTCTTCCCCATTCTCATTCTCTCTCAAATCACAAACTCCCTCTATGTTTGATCATCTGTCTAACTAGTATATTCTTCTTTGTATTACTTCCGAAATTAAGCCATTCTCACACCCACAAGGGCTTGGATTTATCTTTTAGTGTCCTGATAAGGCCTGATATTTACCACTATTGTGCCATGATATAAGCTCTATTTAGAGTCTATTATATGTGTTTAGAGTATGTCTTAGAGTATTTCGGGTGAAAACCCATTAGCTTTAGGATTTAGATTTCATAAACCCACTAAGGGTTGGTTTTATCTTTTCTTAAACCCACTAAGGGTTGGTTTTATCTTCTCATAAACCCACTAGGGTTTGGATTTATCTTTAGAGTTGGTTAGAGTTTTTGTAGTTTCTTGATAAGGCCTGATCTTTACCACTATTGTGCCATGATATAAGCTCTATTTAGAGTGTATTATATGTGTAGAGTATGTCTTAGAGTATTGCGGGTGAAAACCCATTAGCTTTAGGATTTAGATTTCATAAACCCAATAAGGGTTGGTTTTATCTTTTCATAAACCCACTACGGGTTGGTTTTATCTTTTCATAAATCCACTAGGGTTTGGATTTATATTTAGAGTAGGTTAGCGTTTTTTTAATTTCCTGATAAGGCCTGATATTTACAAATATTGTGCCATGATATAAGCTCTTTTTAGAGTTTATTATATGTGTTTTGAGTATGTCTTAGAGTATTTCAGGTGAAAACCCATTAGCTTTAGGATTTAGATTTCATAAACCCACTAAGGGTTGGTTTTATCTTTTCATAAGCCCACTAAGAGTTGGTTTTATCTTCTCATAAACCCACTAGGGTTTTGGATTTATCTTTAGAGTCGGTTAGAGTTTTTGTAGTTTCTTGATAAGGCTTGATCTTTACCATTATTGTGCCATGATATAAGCTCTATTTAGAGTCTCCTATATGTGTTTACAGTATGTCTTAGAGTATTTCGGGTGAAAACCCATTAGCTTTTGGATTTAGATTTCATAAACCCACTAGGGGTTTGTTTTATCTTTTCATAAACCCACTAAGTGTTGGTTTTATCTTTTCATAAACCCACTAGGGTTTGGATTTATCTTTAGAGTCGGTTGTTTTTGTAGTTTCCTGATAAGGCCTGATCTTTACCATTTTTGTGCCATGATATAAACTTTATTTAGAGTCTATTATATGTGTCTAGAGTATGTCTTAGAGTATTTTGGGCAAAAAAACATTAGCTTTATGATTTTGGTTTCATAAACCCACTAGGGGTTGGTTTTATCTTTTCATAAACCCACTAAGGTTTGGTTTTATCTTTCCATAAACCCACTAGGGTTTGGATTTATCTTTAGAGTAGGTTAGCGTTTTTTTAGTTTCTTGATAAGGCCTGATCGTTACCACTATTGTGCCATGATATAAGCTCTATTTAGAGTCTGTTATATGTGTTTAGAGTATGTCTAAGAGTAATTCAGGTGAAAACCCATTAGCTTTAGGATTTAGATTTCATAAACCCACTAGGGGTTTGTTTTATCTTTTCATAAACCCACTAAGGGTTGGTTTTATCTTTTCATAAACCCACTAAGGGTTGGTTTTATATTTTCATAAACCCACAAGGGTTTGGATTTATCATAAACCCACAAGGGTTTGGATTTATCTTTTAGTGTCCTGATAAGGCCTGATATTTTCCACTATTGTGCCATGATATAAGCTCTATTTAGAGTGTATTATATGTGTAGAGTATGTCTTAGAGTATTTCGGGTGAAAACCCATTAGCTTTGGGATTTAGATTTCATAAACCAACTAGGGGTTGGTTTTATCTTTTCATAAACCCAGTAAGGGTTGGTTTTATCTTTTCATACACCCACAAGGGTTTGGATTTCTCTTTAGAGTAGGTTAGCGTTTTTTTTTAGTTTCCTGATAAGGCCTGATATTTACCACTATTGTGCCATGATATAAGCTTTATTTAGAGTCTACTATATGTGTTTAGAGTATGTCTAAGAGTATTTCGGGTGAAAACCCATTAGCTTTAGGATTTAGATTTCATAAACCCACTAGGGGTTTGTTTTATATTTTCATAAACCCATTAAGTGTTGGTTTTATCTTTTCATAAAACAACCAGGGTTTGGATTTATCTTTAGAGTCGGTTGTTTTTGTAGTTTCCTGATAAGGCCTGATCTTTACCATTATTGTGCCATGATATATGGTTTATTTAGAGTCTATTATATGTGTTTAGAGTATGTCTTAGAGTATTTTGGGCGAAAAAACATTAGCTTTATGATTTTGGTTTCATAAACCCACTAGGGGTTGGTTTTATCTTTTCATAAACCCACTAAGGTTTGGTTTTATCTTTCCTTAAACCCACTAGGGTTTGGATTTATCTTTAGAGTAGGTTAGCGTTTTTTTAGTTTCTTGATAAGGCCTGATCGTTAGCACTATTGTGCCATGATATGAGCTCTATTTAGAGTCTATTATATGTGTTTAGAGTATGTCTTAGAGTAATTCGGGTGAAAACTCATTAGCTTTAGGATTTAGATTTCATAAACCCACTAGGGGTTTGTTTTATCTTTTCATAAACCCACTAAGGGTTGGTTTTATCTTTTCATTAACCCACTAAGGGTTGGTTTTATCTTTTCATAAACCCACAAGGGTTTGGATTTATCATAAACCCACAAGGGTTTGGATTGATATTTTAGTTTCCTGATAAGGCCTGATATTTACCACTATTGTGCCATGATATAAGCGCTATTTAGAGTCTATTATATGTGTTTTGAGTATGTCTTAGAGTATTTCGGGTGAAAACCCATTAGCTTTGGGATTTAGCTTTCATAAACCCACTAAGGATTGGTTTTATCTTTTCATAAACCCACAAGGGTTGGTTTTATCTTCTCATAAACCCACTAGGGTTTGGATTTATCTTTAGAGTTGGTTAGAGTTTTTGTAGTTTCTTGATAAGGCCTGATCTTTACCACTATTGTGCCATGATATAAGCTCTATTTAGAGTCTATTATATGTGTTTAGAGTATGTCTTAGAGTATTTAGGGTGAAAACCCATTAGCTTTAGGATTTAGATTTCATAAACCCACAAGGGTTTGGATTTATCATAAACCCACAAGGGTTTGGATTTATCTTTTAGTGTCCTGATAAGGCCTGATATTTACCACTATTGTGCCATGATATAAGCTCTATTTAGAGTGTATTATATGTGTAGAGTATGTCTTAGAGTATTTCGGGTGAAAACCCATTAGCTTTGGGATTTAGATTTCATAAACCAACTAGGGGTTGGTTTTATCTTTTCATAAACCCAGTAAGGGTTGGTTTTATCTTTTCATACACCCACAAGGGTTTGGATTTATCTTTAGAGTAGGTTAGCGTTTTTTTTTAGTTTCCTGATAAGGCCTGATATTTACCACTATTGTGCCATGATATAAGCTCTATTTAGAGTCTACTATATGTGTTTAGAGTATGTCTAAGAGTATTTCGGGTGAAAACCCATTAGCTTTAGGATTTAGATTTCATAAACCCACTAGGGGTTTGTTTTATCTTTTCATAAACCCACTAAGTGTTGGTTTTATCTTTTCATAAAACCACCAGGGTTTGGATTTATCTTTAGAGTCGGTTATTTTTGTAGTTTCCTGATAAGGCCTGATCTTTACCATTATTGTGCCATGATATAAGGTTTATTTAGAGTCTATTATATGTGTTTAGAGTATGTCTTAGAGTATTTTGGGCGAAAAAACATTAGCTTTATGATTTTGGTTTCATAAACCCACTAGGGGTTGGTTTTATCTTTTCATAAACCCACTAAGGTTTGGTTTTATCTTTCCATAAACCCACTAGGGTTTGGATTTATCTTTAGAGTAGGTTAGCGTTTTTTTAGTTTCTTGATAAGGCCTGATCGTTACCACTATTGTGCCATGATATAAGCTCTATTTAGAGTCTGTTATATGTGTTTAGAGTATGTCTAAGAGTAATTCGGGTGAAAACCCATTAGCTTTAGGATTTAGATTTCATAAACCCACTAGGGGTTTGTTTTATCTTTTCATAAACCCACTAAGGGTTGGTTTTATCTTTTCATAAACCCACTAAGGGTTGGTTTTATCTTTTCATAAACCCACAAGGGTTTGGATTTATCATAAACCCACAAGGGTTTGGATTTATCTTTTAGTGTCCTAATAAGGCCTGATATTTACCACTATTGTGCCATGATATAAGCTCTATTTAGAGTGTATTATATGTGTAGAGTATGTCTTAGAGTATTTCGGGTGAAAACCCATTAGCTTTGGGATTTAGATTTCATAAACCAACTAGGGGTTGGTTTTATATTTTCATAAACCCAGTAAGGGTTGGTTTTATCTTTTCATACACCCACAAGGGTTTGGATTTATCTTTAGAGTAGGTTAGCATTTTTTTTAGTTTCCTGATAAGGCCTGATATTTACCACTATTGTGCCATGATATAAGCTCTATTTAGAGTCTACTATATGTGTTTAGAGTATGTCTAAGAGTATTTCGGGTGAAAACCCATTAGCTTTAGGATTTAGATTTCATAAACCCACTAGGGGTTTGTTTTTTCTTTTCATAAACCCACTAAGTGTTGGTTTTATCTTTTCATAAAACCACCAGGGTTTGGATTTATCTTTAGAGTCGGTTGTTTTTGTAGTTTCCTGATAAGGCCTGATCTTTACCATTATTGTGCCATGATATAAGGTTTATTTAGAGTCTATTATATGTGTTTAGAGTATGTCTTAGAGTATTTTGGGCGAAAAAACATTAGCTTTATGATTTTGGTTTCATAAACCCACTAGGGGTTTGTTTTATCTTTTCATAAACCCACTAAAGTTTGGTTTTATCTTTCCATAAACCCACTAGGGTTTGGATTTATCTTTAGAGTAGGTTAGCGTTTTTTTAGTTTCTTGATAAGGCCTGATCGTTAGCACTATTGTGCCATGATATGAGCTCTATTTAGAGTCTATTATATGTGTTTAGAGTATGTCTAAGAGTAATTCGGGTGAAAACCCATTAGCTTTAGGATTTAGATTTCATAAACCCACTAGGGGTTTGTTTTATCTTTTCATAAACCCACTAAGGGTTGGTTTTATCTTTTCATTAACCCACTAAGGGTTGGTTTTATCTTTTCATAAACCCACAAGGGTTTGGATTTATCATAAACCCACAAGGGTTTGGATTGATCTTTTAGTTTCCTGATAAGGCCTGATATTTACCACTATTGTGCCATGATATAAGCGCTATTTAGAGTCTATTATATGTGTTTTGAGTATGTCTTAGAGTATTTCGAGTGAAAACCCATTAGCTTTGGGATTTAGCTTTCATAAACCCACTAAGGATTGGTTTTATCTTTTCATAAACCCACAAGGGTTGGTTTTATCTTCTCATAAACCCACTAGGGTTTGCATTTATCTTTAGAGTTGGTTAGAGTTTTTGTAGTTTCTTGATAAGGCCTGATCTTTACCACTATTGTGCCATGATATAAGCTCTATTTAGAGTCTATTATATGTGTTTAGAGTATGTCTTAGAGTATTTTGGGTGAAAACCCATTAGCTTTAGGATTTAGATTTCATAAACCCACAAGGGTTTGGATTTATCATAAACCCACAAGGGTTTGGATTTATCTTTTAGTGTCCTGATAAGGCCTGATATTTACCACTATTATGCCATGATATAAGCTCTATTTAGAGTGTATTATATGTGTAGAGTATGTCTTAGAGTATTTCGGGTGAAAACCCATTAGCTTTGGGATTTAGATTTCATAAACCAACTAGGGGTTGGTTTTATCTTTTCATAAACCCAGTAAGGGTTGGTTTTATCTTTTCATACACCCACAAGGGTTTGGATTTATCTTTAGAGTAGGTTAACATTTTTTTTTAGTTTCCTGATAAGGCCTGATATTTACCACTATTGTGCCATGATATAAGCTCTATTTAGAGTCTACTATATGTGTTTAGAGTATGTCTAAGAGTATTTCGGGTGAAACCCCATTAGCTTTAGGATTTAGATTTCATAAACCCACTAGGGGTTTGTTTTATCTTTTCATAAACCCACTAAGTGTTGGTTTTATCTTTTCATAAAACCACCAGGGTTTGGATTTATCTTTAGAGTCGGTTGTTTTTGTAGTTTCCTGATAAGGCCTGATCTTTACCATTATTGTGCCATGATATAAGGTTTATTTAGAGTCTATTATATGTGTTTAGAGTATGTCTTAGAGTATTTTGGGCGAAAAAACATTAGCTTTATGATTTTGGTTTTATAAACCCACTAGGGGTTGGTTTTATCTTTTCATAAACCCACTAAGGTTTGGTTTTATCTTTCCATAAACCCACTAGGGTTTGGATTTATCTTTAGAGTAGGTTAGCGTTTTTTTAGTTTCTTGATAAGGCCTGATCGTTAGCACTATTGTGCCATGATATGAGCTCTATTTAGAGTCTATTATATGTGTTTAGAGTATGTCTAAGAGTAATTCGGGTGAAAACCCATTAGCTTTAGGATTTAGATTTCATAAACCCACTAGGGGTTTGTTTTATCTTTTCATAAACCCACTAAGGGTTGGTTTTATCTTTTCATTAACCCAATAAGGGTTGGTTTTATCTTTTCATAAACCCACAGGGGTTTGGATTTATCATAAACCCACAAGGGTTTGGATTGATCTTTTAGTTTCCTGATAAGGCCTGATATTTACCACTATTGTGCCATGATATAAGCTCTATTTAGAGTCTATTATATGTGTTTTGAGTATGTCTTAGAGTATTTCGGGTGAAAACCCATTAGCTTTAGGATTTAGATTTCATAAACCCACTAAGGGTTGGTTTTATCTTTTCATAAACCCACTAAGGGTTGGTTTTATCTTCTCATAAACCCACTAGGGTTTGGATTTATCTTTAGAGTCGGTTAGAGTTTTTGTAGTTTCTTGATAAGGCCTGATCTTTACCACTATTGTGCCATGATATAAGCTCTATTTAGAGTCTATTATATGTGTTTAGAGTATGTCTTAGAGTATTTCGGGTGAAAACCCATTAGCTTTAGGATTTAGATTTCATAAACCCACTAAGGGTTGGTTTTATCTTTTCATAAACCCACTAAGGGTTGGTTTTATCTTTTCATAAACCCACTAGGGTTTGGATTTATCTTTAGAGTAGGTTAGCGTTTTTTTAGTTTCCTGATAAGGCCTGATATTTACCACTATTGTGCCATGATATAAGCTCTATTTAGAGTCTATTATATGTGTTTTGAGTTTGTCTTAGAGTATTTCAGGTGAAAACCCATTAGCTTTAGGATTTAGATTTCATAAACCCACTAAGGGTTGGTTTTATCTTTTCATAAACCCACTAAGGGTTGGTTTTATCTTCTCATAAACCCACTAGGGTTTGGATTTATCTTTAGAGTCGGTTAGAGTTTTTGTAGTTTCTTGATAAGGCCTGATCTTTACCACTATTGTGCCATGATATAAGCTCTATTTAGAGTCTATTATATGTGTTTAGAGTATGTCTTAGAGTATTTCGGGTGAAAACCCATTAGCTTTAGGATTTTGATTTCATAAACCCACTAGGGGTTGGTTTTATCTTTTCATAAACCCACTAAGGGTTGGTTTTATCTTTTCATAAACCCACTAGGGTTTGGATTTATCTTTAGAGTCGGTTAGTGTTTTTTTAGTTTCCTGATAAGGCCTGATATTTACCACTATTGTGCCATGATATAAGCTCTATTTAGAGTCTATTATATGTGTTTTGAGTATGTCTTAGAGTATTTCGGGTGAAAACCCATTAGCTTTAGGATTTAGATTTCATAAACCCACTAAGGGTTGGTTTTATCTTTTCATAAACCCACTAAGGGTTGGTTTTATCTTTTCATAAACCCAGTAGGGTTTGGATTTGTATTTAGAGTAGGTTAGCGTTTTTTTAGTTTCCTTGATAAGTCCTGATATTTACCAATATTGTGCCATGATATAAGCTCTTTTTAGAGTCTATTATAAGTGTTTTGAGTATGTCTTAGAGTATTTCGGGTGAAAACCCATTAGCTTTAGGATTTGGATTTCATAAACCCACTAGTGGTTGGTTTTATCTTTTCATAAACCCATTAAGGTTTGGTTTTATCTTTTCATAAACCCACTAGGATTTTGGATTTATCTTTAGAGTAGGTTAGCTCTTTTTTAATTTCTTGATAAGGCCTGATCTTTACCACTATTGTGCCATGATATAAGCTCTATTTAGAGTCTATTATATGTGTTTAGAGTATGTCTTAGAGTATTTCGGGTGAAAACCCATTAGCTTTAGGATTTAGATTTCATAAACCCACTAGGGTTGGTTTTATCTTTTCATAAACCCACTAAGGGTTGGTTTTATCTTTTCATAAACCCACTAGGGTTTGGATTTATCTTTAGAGTCGGTTAGGGTTTTTGTAGTTTCCTGATAAGGCCTGATATTTACCACTATTGTGCCATGATATAAGCTCTATTTAGAGTCTATTATATGTGTTTAGAGTATGTCTTAGAGTATTTCGGGTGAAAACCCATTAGCTTTAGGATTTAGATTTCATAAACCCACTAGGGGTTGGTTTTATCTTTTCATAAACCCACTAAGGGTTGGTTTTATCTTTTCATAAACCCACTAGGGTTTGGATTTATCTTTAGAGTCGGTTAGGGTTTTTGTAGTTTCCTGATAAGGCCTGATATTTACCACTATTGTGCCATGATATAAGCTCTATTTAGAGTCTATTATATGTGTTTAGAGTATGTCTTAGAATATTTCGGGTGAAAACCCATTAGCTTTAGGATTTAGATTTCATAAACCCACTAAGGGTTGTTTTATCTTTTCATAAACCCACTAAGGGTTGGTTTTATCTTTTCATAAACCCACTAGGGTTTGGATTTATCTTTAGAGTCGGTTAGGGTTTTTTTAGTTTCTGATAAGGCCTGATCTTTACCACTATTGTGCCATGATATAAGCTCTATTTAGAGTCTATTATATGTGTTTAGAGTATGTCTTAGAGTATTTCGGGTGAAAACCCATTAGCTTTAGGATTTAGATTTCATAAACCCACTAGGGGTTGGTTTTATCTTTTCATAAACCCACTAAGGGTTGGTTTTATCTTTTCATAAACCCACTAGGGTTTGGATTTATATTTAGAGTCGGTTAGCGTTTTTTTAGTTTCCTGATAAGGCCTGATATTTACCACTATTGTGCCATGATATAAGCTCTATTTAGAGTCTATTATATGTGTTTAGAGTATGTCTTAGAGTATTTCGGGTGAAAACCCATTAGCTTTAGGATTTAGATTTCATAAACCCACTAGGGGTTGGTTTTATCTTTTCATAAACCCACTAAGGGTTGGTTTTATCTTTTCATAAACCCACTAGGGTTTGGATTTATCTTTAGAGTCGGTTAGGGTTTTTGTAGTTTCCTGATAAGGCCTGATCTTTACCACTATTGTGCCATGATATAAGCTCTATTTAGAGTCTATTATATGTGTTTAGAGTATGTCTTAGAGTATTTCGGGTGAAAACCCATTAGCTTTAGGATTTAGATTTCATAAACCCACTAGGGGTTGGTTTTATCTTTTCATAAACCCACTAAGGGTTGGTTTTATCTTTTCATAAACCCACTAGGGTTTGGATTTATCTTTAGAGTCGGTTAGGGTTTTTGTAGTTTCCTGATAAGGCCTGATCTTTACCACTATTGTGCCATGATATAAGCTCTATTTAGAGTCTATTATATGTGTTAGAGTATGTCTTAGAGTATTTCGGGTGAAAACCCATTAGCTTTAGGATTTAGATTTCATAAACCCACTAGGGGTTGGTTTTATCTTTTCATAAACCCACTAAGGGTTGGTTTTATCTTTTCATAAACCCACTAGGGTTTGGATTTATCTTTAGAGTCGGTTAGCGTTTTTTTAGTTTCCTGATAAGGCCTGATATTTACCACTATTGTGCCATGATATAAGCTCTATTTAGAGTCTATTATATGTGTTTAGAGTATGTCTTAGAGTATTTCGGGTGAAAACCCATTAGCTTTAGGATTTAGATTTCATAAACCCACTAGGGGTTGGTTTTATCTTTTCATAAACCCACTAAGGGTTGGTTTTATCTTTTCATAAACCACTAGGGTTTGGATTTATCTTTAGAGTCGGTTAGGTTTTTGTAGTTTCCTGATAAGGCCTGATCTTTACCATTATTGTGCCATGATATAAGCTCTATTTAGAGTCTATTATATGTGTTTAGAGTATGTCTTAGAGTATTTCGGGTGAAAACCCATTAGCTTTAGGATTTAGATTTCATAAACCCACTAGGGGTTGGTTTTATCTTTTCATAAACCCACTAAGGGTTGGTTTTATCTTTTCATAAACCCACTAGGGTTTGGATTTATCTTTAGAGTCGGTTAGCGTTTTTTTAGTTTCCTGATAAGGCCTGATATTTACCACTATTGTGCCATGATATAAGCTCTATTTAGAGTCTATTATATGTGTTTAGAGTATGTCTTAGAGTATTTCGGGTGAAAACCCATTAGCTTTAGGATTTAGATTTCATAAACCCACTAGGGGTTGGTTTTATCTTTTCATAAACCCACTAAGGGTTGGTTTTATCTTTTCATAAACCCACTAGGGTTTGGATTTATCTTTAGAGTCGGTTAGGGTTTTTGTAGTTTCCTGATAAGGCCTGATATTTACCACTATTGTGCCATGATATAAGCTCTATTTAGAGTCTATTATATGTGTTTAGAGTATGTCTTAGAGTATTTCGGGTGAAAACCCATTAGCTTTAGGATTTAGATTTCATAAACCCACTAGGGGTTGGTTTTATCTTTTCATAAACCCACTAAGGGTTGGTTTTATCTTTTCATAAACCCACTAGGGTTTGGATTTATCTTTAGAGTCGGTTAGGGTTTTTGTAGTTTCCTGATAAGGCCTGATCTTTACCACTATTGTGCCATGATATAAGCTCTATTTAGAGTCTATTATATGTGTTTAGAGTATGTCTTAGAGTATTTCGGGTGAAAACCCATTAGCTTTAGGATTTAGATTTCATAAACCCACTAGGGGTTGGTTTTATCTTTTCATAAACCCACTAAGGGTTGGTTTTATCTTTTCATAAACCCACTAGGGTTTGGATTTATCTTTAGAGTCGGTTAGCGTTTTTTTAGTTTCCTGATAAGGCCTGATATTTACCACTATTGTGCCATGATATAAGCTCTATTTAGAGTCTATTATATGTGTTTAGAGTATGTCTTAGAGTATTTCGGGTGAAAACCCATTAGCTTTAGGATTTAGATTTCATAAACCCACTAGGGGTTGGTTTTATCTTTTCATAAACCCACTAAGGGTTGGTTTTATCTTTTCATAAACCCACTAGGGTTTGGATTTATCTTTAGAGTCGGTTAGCGTTTTTTTAGTTTCCTGATAAGGCCTGATATTTACCACTATTGTGCCATGATATAAGCTCTATTTAGAGTCTATTATATGTGTTTAGAGTATGTCTTAGAGTATTTCGGGTGAAAACCCATTAGCTTTAGGATTTAGATTTCATAAACCCACTAGGGGTTGGTTTTATCTTTTCATAAACCCACTAAGGGTTGGTTTTATCTTTTCATAAACCCACTAGGGTTTGGATTTATCTTTAGAGTCGGTTAGGGTTTTTGTAGTTTCCTGATAAGGCCTGATATTTACCACTATTGTGCCATGATATAAGCTCTATTTAGAGTCTATTATATGTGTTTAGAGTATGTCTTAGAGTATTTCGGGTGAAAACCCATTAGCTTTAGGATTTAGATTTCATAAACCCACTAGGGGTTGGTTTTATCTTTTCATAAACCCACTAAGGGTTGGTTTTATCTTTTCATAAACCCACTAGGGTTTGGATTTATCTTTAGAGTCGGTTAGCGTTTTTTAGTTTCCTGATAAGGCCTGATATTTACCACTATTGTGCCATGATATAAGCTCTATTTAGAGTCTATTATATGTGTTTAGAGTATGTCTTAGAGTATTTCGGGTGAAAACCCATTAGCTTTAGGATTTAGATTTCATAAACCCACTAGGGGTTGGTTTTATCTTTTCATAAACCCACTAAGGGTTGGTTTTATCTTTTCATAAACCCACTAGGGTTTGGATTTATCTTTAGAGTCGGTTAGGGTTTTTGTAGTTTCCTGATAAGGCCTGATCTTTACCACTATTGTGCCATGATATAAGCTCTATTTAGAGTCTATTATATGTGTTTAGAGTATGTCTTAGAGTATTTCGGGTGAAAACCCATTAGCTTTAGGATTTAGATTTCATAAACCCACTAGGGGTTGGTTTTATCTTTTCATAAACCCACTAAGGGTTGGTTTTATCTTTTCATAAACCCACTAGGGTTTGGATTTATCTTTAGAGTCGGTTAGGGTTTTTGTAGTTTCCTGATAAGGCCTGATCTTTACCACTATTGTGCCATGATATAAGCTCTATTTAGAGTCTATTATATGTGTTTAGAGTATGTCTTAGAGTATTTCGGGTGAAAACCCATTAGCTTTAGGATTTAGATTTCATAAACCCACTAGGGGTTGGTTTTATCTTTTCATAAACCCACTAAGGGTTGGTTTTATCTTTTCATAAACCCACTAGGGTTTGGATTTATCTTTAGAGTCGGTTAGGTTTTTTTAGTTTCCTGATAAGGCCTGATATTTACCACTATTGTGCCATGATATAAGCTCTATTTAGAGTCTATTATATGTGTTTAGAGTATGTCTTAGAGTATTTCGGGTGAAAACCCATTAGCTTTAGGATTTAGATTTCATAAACCCACTAGGGGTTGGTTTTATCTTTTCATAAACCCACTAAGGGTTGGTTTTATCTTTTCATAAACCCACTAGGGTTTGGATTTATCTTTAGAGTCGGTTAGGGTTTTTGTAGTTTCCTGATAAGGCCTGATATTTACCACTATTGTGCCATGATATAAGCTCTATTTAGAGTCTATTATATGTGTTTAGAGTATGTCTTAGAGTATTTCGGGTGAAAACCCATTAGCTTTAGGATTTAGATTTCATAAACCCACTAGGGGTTGGTTTTATCTTTTCATAAACCCACTAAGGGTTGGTTTTATCTTTTCATAAACCCACTAGGGTTTGGATTTATCTTTAGAGTCGGTTAGGGTTTTTGTAGTTTCCTGATAAGGCCTGATATTTACCACTATTGTGCCATGATATAAGCTCTATTTAGAGTCTATTATATGTGTTTAGAGTATGTCTTAGAGTATTTCGGGTGAAAACCCATTAGCTTTAGGATTTAGATTTCATAAACCCACTAGGGGTTGGTTTTATCTTTTCATAAACCCACTAAGGGTTGGTTTTATCTTTTCATAAACCCACTAGGGTTTGGATTTATCTTTAGAGTCGGTTAGCGTTTTTTTAGTTTCCTGATAAGGCCTGATATTTACCACTATTGTGCCATGATATAAGCTCTATTTAGAGTCTATTATATGTGTTTAGAGTATGTCTTAGAGTATTTCGGGTGAAAACCCATTAGCTTTAGGATTTAGATTTCATAAACCCACTAGGGGTTGGTTTTATCTTTTCATAAACCCACTAAGGGTTGGTTTTATCTTTTCATAAACCCACTAGGGTTTGGATTTATCTTTAGAGTCGGTTAGGGTTTTTGTAGTTTCCTGATAAGGCCTGATCTTTACCACTATTGTGCCATGATATAAGCTCTATTTAGAGTCTATTATATGTGTTTAGAGTATGTCTTAGAGTATTTCGGGTGAAAACCCATTAGCTTTAGGATTTAGATTTCATAAACCCACTAGGGGTTGGTTTTATCTTTTCATAAACCCACTAAGGGTTGGTTTTATCTTTTCATAAACCCACTAGGGTTTGGATTTATCTTTAGAGTCGGTTAGCGTTTTTTAGTTTCCTGATAAGGCCTGATATTTACCACTATTGTGCCATGATATAAGCTCTATTTAGAGTCTATTATATGTGTTTAGAGTATGTCTTAGAGTATTTCGGGTGAAAACCCATTAGCTTTAGGATTTAGATTTCATAAACCCACTAGGGGTTGGTTTTATCTTTTCATAAACCCACTAAGGGTTGGTTTTATCTTTTCATAAACCCACTAGGGTTTGGATTTATCTTTAGAGTCGGTTAGGGTTTTTGTAGTTTCCTGATAAGGCCTGATATTTACCACTATTGTGCCATGATATAAGCTCTATTTAGAGTCTATTATATGTGTTTAGAGTATGTCTTAGAGTATTTCGGGTGAAAACCCATTAGCTTTAGGATTTAGATTTCATAAACCCACTAGGGTTGGTTTTATCTTTTCATAAACCCACTAAGGGTTGGTTTTATCTTTTCATAAACCCACTAGGGTTTGGATTTATCTTTAGAGTCGGTTAGGGTTTTTGTAGTTTCCTGATAAGGCCTGATCTTTACCACTATTGTGCCATGATATAAGCTCTATTTAGAGTCTATTATATGTGTTTAGAGTATGTCTTAGAGTATTTCGGGTGAAAACCCATTAGCTTTAGGATTTAGATTTCATAAACCCACTAGGGGTTGGTTTTATCTTTTCATAAACCCACTAAGGGTTGGTTTTATCTTTTCATAAACCCACTAGGGTTTGGATTTATCTTTAGAGTCGGTTAGGGTTTTTGTAGTTTCCTGATAAGGCCTGATATTTACCACTATTGTGCCATGATATAAGCTCTATTTAGAGTCTATTATATGTGTTTAGAGTATGTCTTAGAGTATTTCGGGTGAAAACCCATTAGCTTTAGGATTTAGATTTCATAAACCCACTAGGGGTTGGTTTTATCTTTTCATAAACCCACTAAGGGTTGGTTTTATCTTTTCATAAACCCACTAGGGTTTGGATTTATCTTTAGAGTCGGTTAGCGTTTTTTTAGTTTCCTGATAAGGCCTGATATTTACCACTATTGTGCCATGATATAAGCTCTATTTAGAGTCTATTATATGTGTTTAGAGTATGTCTTAGAGTATTTCGGGTGAAAACCCATTAGCTTTAGGATTTAGATTTCATAAACCCACTAGGGTTGGTTTTATCTTTTCATAAACCCACTAAGGGTTGGTTTTATCTTTTCATAAACCCACTAGGGTTTGGATTTATCTTTAGAGTCGGTTAGGGTTTTTGTAGTTTCCTGATAAGGCCTGATCTTTACCACTATTGTGCCATGATATAAGCTCTATTTAGAGTCTATTATATGTGTTTAGAGTATGTCTTAGAGTATTTCGGGTGAAAACCCATTAGCTTTAGGATTTAGATTTCATAAACCCACTAGGGGTTGGTTTTATCTTTTCATAAACCCACTAAGGGTTGGTTTTATCTTTTCATAAACCCACTAGGGTTTGGATTTATCTTTAGAGTCGGTTAGGGTTTTTGTAGTTTCCTGATAAGGCCTGATCTTTACCACTATTGTGCCATGATATAAGCTCTATTTAGAGTCTATTATATGTGTTTAGAGTATGTCTTAGAGTATTTCGGGTGAAAACCCATTAGCTTTAGGATTTAGATTTCATAAACCCACTAGGGGTTGGTTTTATCTTTTCATAAACCCACTAAGGGTTGGTTTTATCTTTTCATAAACCCACTAGGGTTTGGATTTATCTTTAGAGTCGGTTAGGGTTTTTGTAGTTTCCTGATAAGGCCTGATCTTTACCACTATTGTGCCATGATATAAGCTCTATTTAGAGTCTATTATATGTGTTTAGAGTATGTCTTAGAGTATTTCGGGTGAAAACCCATTAGCTTTAGGATTTAGATTTCATAAACCCACTAGGGGTTGGTTTTATCTTTTCATAAACCCACTAAGGGTTGGTTTTATCTTTTCATAAACCCACTAGGGTTTGGATTTATCTTTAGAGTCGGTTAGGGTTTTTTTAGTTTCCTGATAAGGCCTGATATTTACCACTATTGTGCCATGATATAAGCTCTATTTAGAGTCTATTATATGTGTTTAGAGTATGTCTTAGAGTATTTCGGGTGAAAACCCATTAGCTTTAGGATTTAGATTTCATAAACCCACTAGGGGTTGGTTTTATCTTTTCATAAACCCACTAAGGGTTGGTTTTATCTTTTCATAAACCCACTAGGGTTTGGATTTATCTTTAGAGTCGGTTAGGGTTTTTGTAGTTTCCTGATAAGGCCTGATCTTTACCACTATTGTGCCATGATATAAGCTCTATTTAGAGTCTATTATATGTGTTTAGAGTATGTCTTAGAGTATTTCGGGTGAAAACCCATTAGCTTTAGGATTTAGATTTCATAAACCCACTAGGGGTTGGTTTTATCTTTTCATAAACCCACTAAGGGTTGGTTTTATCTTTTCATAAACCCACTAGGGTTTGGATTTATCTTTAGAGTCGGTTAGGGTTTTTGTAGTTTCCTGATAAGGCCTGATCTTTACCACTATTGTGCCATGATATAAGCTCTATTTAGAGTCTATTATATGTGTTTAGAGTATGTCTTAGAGTATTTCGGGTGAAAACCCATTAGCTTTAGGATTTAGATTTCATAAACCCACTAGGGGTTGGTTTTATCATTTCATAAACCCACTAAGGGTTGGTTTTATCTTTTCATAAACCCGCTAGGGTTTGGATTTATCTTTAGAGTCGGTTAGCATTTTTGTAGTTTCCTGATAAGGCCTGATATTTACCACTATTGTGCCATGATATAAGCTCTATTTAGAGTCTATTATATGTGTTTAGAGTATGTCTTAGAGTATTTCGGGTGAAAACCCATTAGCTTTAGGATTTAGATTTCATAAACCCACTAGGGTTGGTTTTATCTTTTCATAAACCCACTAAGGGTTGGTTTTATCTTTTCATAAACCCACTAGGGTTTGGATTTATCTTTAGAGTCGGTTAGGTTTTTTTAGTTTCCTGATAAGGCCTGATATTTACCACTATTGTGCCATGATATAAGCTCTATTTAGAGTCTATTATATGTGTTTAGAGTATGTCTTAGAGTATTTCGGGTGAAAACCCATTAGCTTTAGGATTTAGATTTCATAAACCCACTAGGGGTTGGTTTTATCTTTTCATAAACCCACTAAGGGTTGGTTTTATCTTTTCATAAACCCACTAGGGTTTGGATTTATCTTTAGAGTCGGTTAGGGTTTTTGTAGTTTCCTGATAAGGCCTGATATTTACCACTATTGTGCCATGATATAAGCTCTATTTAGAGTCTATTATATGTGTTTAGAGTATGTCTTAGAGTATTTCGGGTGAAAACCCATTAGCTTTAGGATTTAGATTTCATAAACCCACTAGGGGTTGGTTTTATCTTTTCATAAACCCACTAAGGGTTGGTTTTATCTTTTCATAAACCCACTAGGGTTTGGATTTATCTTTAGAGTCGGTTAGGGTTTTTGTAGTTTCCTGATAAGGCCTGATATTTACCACTATTGTGCCATGATATAAGCTCTATTTAGAGTCTATTATATGTGTTTAGAGTATGTCTTAGAGTATTTCGGGTGAAAACCCATTAGCTTTAGGATTTAGATTTCATAAACCCACTAGGGGTTGGTTTTATCTTTTCATAAACCCACTAAGGGTTGGTTTTATCTTTTCATAAACCCACTAGGGTTTGGATTTATCTTTAGAGTCGGTTAGCGTTTTTGTAGTTTCCTGATAAGGCCTGATCTTTACCACTATTGTGCCATGATATAAGCTCTATTTAGAGTCTATTATATGTGTTTAGAGTATGTCTTAGAGTATTTCGGGTGAAAACCCATTAGCTTTAGGATTTAGATTTCATAAACCCACTAGGGTTGGTTTTATCTTTTCATAAACCCACTAAGGGTTGGTTTTATCTTTTCATAAACCCACTAGGGTTTGGATTTATCTTTAGAGTCGGTTAGGGTTTTTGTAGTTTCCTGATAAGGCCTGATATTTACCACTATTGTGCCATGATATAAGCTCTATTTAGAGTCTATTATATGTGTTTAGAGTATGTCTTAGAGTATTTCGGGTGAAAACCCATTAGCTTTAGGATTTAGATTTCATAAACCCACTAGGGGTTGGTTTTATCTTTTCATAAACCCACTAAGGGTTGGTTTTATCTTTTCATAAACCCACTAGGGTTTGGATTTATCTTTAGAGTCGGTTAGGGTTTTTGTAGTTTCCTGATAAGGCCTGATATTTACCACTATTGTGCCATGATATAAGCTCTATTTAGAGTCTATTATATGTGTTTAGAGTATGTCTTAGAGTATTTCGGGTGAAAACCCATTAGCTTTAGGATTTAGATTTCATAAACCCACTAGGGGTTGGTTTTATCTTTTCATAAACCCACTAAGGGTTGGTTTTATCTTTTCATAAACCCACTAGGGTTTGGATTTATCTTTAGAGTCGGTTAGGGTTTTTGTAGTTTCCTGATAAGGCCTGATATTTACCACTATTGTGCCATGATATAAGCTCTATTTAGAGTCTATTATATGTGTTTAGAGTATGTCTTAGAGTATTTCGGGTGAAAACCCATTAGCTTTAGGATTTAGATTTCATAAACCCACTAGGGGTTGGTTTTATCTTTTCATAAACCCACTAAGGGTTGGTTTTATCTTTTCATAAACCCACTAGGGTTTGGATTTATCTTTAGAGTCGGTTAGGGTTTTTGTAGTTTCCTGATAAGGCCTGATCTTTACCACTATTGTGCCATGATATAAGCTCTATTTAGAGTCTATTATATGTGTTTAGAGTATGTCTTAGAGTATTTCGGGTGAAAACCCATTAGCTTTAGGATTTAGATTTCATAAACCCACTAGGGGTTGGTTTTATCTTTTCATAAACCCACTAAGGGTTGGTTTTATCTTTTCATAAACCCACTAGGGTTTGGATTTATCTTTAGAGTCGGTTAGGGTTTTTGTAGTTTCCTGATAAGGCCTGATATTTACCACTATTGTGCCATGATATAAGCTCTATTTAGAGTCTATTATATGTGTTTAGAGTATGTCTTAGAGTATTTCGGGTGAAAACCCATTAGCTTTAGGATTTAGATTTCATAAACCCACTAGGGGTTGGTTTTATCTTTTCATAAACCCACTAAGGGTTGGTTTTATCTTTTCATAAACCCACTAGGGTTTGGATTTATCTTTAGAGTCGGTTAGGGTTTTTGTAGTTTCCTGATAAGGCCTGATATTTACCACTATTGTGCCATGATATAAGCTCTATTTAGAGTCTATTATATGTGTTTAGAGTATGTCTTAGAGTATTTCGGGTGAAAACCCATTAGCTTTAGGATTTAGATTTCATAAACCCACTAGGGGTTGGTTTTATCTTTTCATAAACCCACTAAGGGTTGGTTTTATCTTTTCATAAACCCACTAGGGTTTGGATTTATCTTTAGAGTCGGTTAGGGTTTTTGTAGTTTCCTGATAAGGCCTGATCTTTACCACTATTGTGCCATGATATAAGCTCTATTTAGAGTCTATTATATGTGTTTAGAGTATGTCTTAGAGTATTTCGGGTGAAAACCCATTAGCTTTAGGATTTAGATTTCATAAACCCACTAGGGGTTGGTTTTATCTTTTCATAAACCCACTAAGGGTTGGTTTTATCTTTTCATAAACCCACTAGGGTTTGGATTTATCTTTAGAGTCGGTTAGGGTTTTTGTAGTTTCCTGATAAGGCCTGATATTTACCACTATTGTGCCATGATATAAGCTCTATTTAGAGTCTATTATATGTGTTTAGAGTATGTCTTAGAGTATTTCGGGTGAAAACCCATTAGCTTTAGGATTTAGATTTCATAAACCCACTAGGGTTGGTTTTATCTTTTCATAAACCCACTAAGGGTTGGTTTTATCTTTTCATAAACCCACTAGGGTTTGGATTTATCTTTAGAGTCGGTTAGGGTTTTTGTAGTTTCCTGATAAGGCCTGATATTTACCACTATTGTGCCATGATATAAGCTCTATTTAGAGTCTATTATATGTGTTTAGAGTATGTCTTAGAGTATTTCGGGTGAAAACCCATTAGCTTTAGGATTTAGATTTCATAAACCCACTAGGGGTTGGTTTTATCTTTTCATAAACCCACTAAGGGTTGGTTTTATCTTTTCATAAACCCACTAGGGTTTGGATTTATCTTTAGAGTCGGTTAGGGTTTTTGTAGTTTCCTGATAAGGCCTGATCTTTACCACTATTGTGCCATGATATAAGCTCTATTTAGAGTCTATTATATGTGTTTAGAGTATGTCTTAGAGTATTTCGGGTGAAAACCCATTAGCTTTAGGATTTAGATTTCATAAACCCACTAGGGGTTGGTTTTATCTTTTCATAAACCCACTAAGGGTTGGTTTTATCTTTTCATAAACCCACTAGGGTTTGGATTTATCTTTAGAGTCGGTTAGGGTTTTTGTAGTTTCCTGATAAGGCCTGATATTTACCACTATTGTGCCATGATATAAGCTCTATTTAGAGTCTATTATATGTGTTTAGAGTATGTCTTAGAGTATTTCGGGTGAAAACCCATTAGCTTTAGGATTTAGATTTCATAAACCCACTAGGGGTTGGTTTTATCTTTTCATAAACCCACTAAGGGTTGGTTTTATCTTTTCATAAACCCACTAGGGTTTGGATTTATCTTTAGAGTCGGTTAGGGTTTTTGTAGTTTCCTGATAAGGCCTGATCTTTACCACTATTGTGCCATGATATAAGCTCTATTTAGAGTCTATTATATGTGTTTAGAGTATGTCTTAGAGTATTTCGGGTGAAAACCCATTAGCTTTAGGATTTAGATTTCATAAACCCACTAGGGTTGGTTTTATCTTTTCATAAACCCACTAAGGGTTGGTTTTATCTTTTCATAAACCCACTAGGGTTTGGATTTATCTTTAGAGTCGGTTAGGGTTTTTGTAGTTTCCTGATAAGGCCTGATCTTTACCACTATTGTGCCATGATATAAGCTCTATTTAGAGTCTATTATATGTGTTTAGAGTATGTCTTAGAGTATTTCGGGTGAAAACCCATTAGCTTTAGGATTTAGATTTCATAAACCCACTAGGGGTTGGTTTTATCTTTTCATAAACCCACTAAGGGTTGGTTTTATCTTTTCATAAACCCACTAGGGTTTGGATTTATCTTTAGAGTCGGTTAGGGTTTTTGTAGTTTCCTGATAAGGCCTGATCTTTACCACTATTGTGCCATGATATAAGCTCTATTTAGAGTCTATTATATGTGTTTAGAGTATGTCTTAGAGTATTTCGGGTGAAAACCCATTAGCTTTAGGATTTAGATTTCATAAACCCACTAGGGGTTGGTTTTATCTTTTCATAAACCCACTAAGGGTTGGTTTTATCTTTTCATAAACCCACTAGGGTTTGGATTTATCTTTAGAGTCGGTTAGGGTTTTTGTAGTTTCCTGATAAGGCCTGATATTTACCACTATTGTGCCATGATATAAGCTCTATTTAGAGTCTATTATATGTGTTTAGAGTATGTCTTAGAGTATTTCGGGTGAAAACCCATTAGCTTTAGGATTTAGATTTCATAAACCCACTAGGGGTTGGTTTTATCTTTTCATAAACCCACTAAGGGTTGGTTTTATCTTTTCATAAACCCACTAGGGTTTGGATTTATCTTTAGAGTCGGTTAGGGTTTTTGTAGTTTCCTGATAAGGCCTGATCTTTACCACTATTGTGCCATGATATAAGCTCTATTTAGAGTCTATTATATGTGTTTAGAGTATGTCTTAGAGTATTTCGGGTGAAAACCCATTAGCTTTAGGATTTAGATTTCATAAACCCACTAGGGGTTGGTTTTATCTTTTCATAAACCCACTAAGGGTTGGTTTTATCTTTTCATAAACCCACTAGGGTTTGGATTTATCTTTAGAGTCGGTTAGGGTTTTTGTAGTTTCCTGATAAGGCCTGATCTTTACCACTATTGTGCCATGATATAAGCTCTATTTAGAGTCTATTATATGTGTTTAGAGTATGTCTTAGAGTATTTCGGGTGAAAACCCATTAGCTTTAGGATTTAGATTTCATAAACCCACTAGGGGTTGGTTTTATCTTTTCATAAACCCACTAAGGGTTGGTTTTATCTTTTCATAAACCCACTAGGGTTTGGATTTATCTTTAGAGTCGGTTAGGGTTTTTGTAGTTTCCTGATAAGGCCTGATATTTACCACTATTGTGCCATGATATAAGCTCTATTTAGAGTCTATTATATGTGTTTAGAGTATGTCTTAGAGTATTTCGGGTGAAAACCCATTAGCTTTAGGATTTAGATTTCATAAACCCACTAGGGTTGGTTTTATCTTTTCATAAACCCACTAAGGGTTGGTTTTATCTTTTCATAAACCCACTAGGGTTTGGATTTATCTTTAGAGTCGGTTAGGGTTTTTGTAGTTTCCTGATAAGGCCTGATCTTTACCACTATTGTGCCATGATATAAGCTCTATTTAGAGTCTATTATATGTGTTTAGAGTATGTCTTAGAGTATTTCGGGTGAAAACCCATTAGCTTTAGGATTTAGATTTCATAAACCCACTAGGGGTTGGTTTTATCTTTTCATAAACCCACTAAGGGTTGGTTTTATCTTTTCATAAACCCACTAGGGTTTGGATTTATCTTTAGAGTCGGTTAGGGTTTTTGTAGTTTCCTGATAAGGCCTGATCTTTACCACTATTGTGCCATGATATAAGCTCTATTTAGAGTCTATTATATGTGTTTAGAGTATGTCTTAGAGTATTTCGGGTGAAAACCCATTAGCTTTAGGATTTAGATTTCATAAACCCACTAGGGGTTGGTTTTATCTTTTCATAAACCCACTAAGGGTTGGTTTTATCTTTTCATAAACCCACTAGGGTTTGGATTTATCTTTAGAGTCGGTTAGGGTTTTTGTAGTTTCCTGATAAGGCCTGATATTTACCACTATTGTGCCATGATATAAGCTCTATTTAGAGTCTATTATATGTGTTTAGAGTATGTCTTAGAGTATTTCGGGTGAAAACCCATTAGCTTTAGGATTTAGATTTCATAAACCCACTAGGGGTTGGTTTTATCTTTTCATAAACCCACTAAGGGTTGGTTTTATCTTTTCATAAACCCACTAGGGTTTGGATTTATCTTTAGAGTCGGTTAGGGTTTTTGTAGTTTCCTGATAAGGCCTGATATTTACCACTATTGTGCCATGATATAAGCTCTATTTAGAGTCTATTATATGTGTTTAGAGTATGTCTTAGAGTATTTCGGGTGAAAACCCATTAGCTTTAGGATTTAGATTTCATAAACCCACTAGGGGTTGGTTTTATCTTTTCATAAACCCACTAAGGGTTGGTTTTATCTTTTCATAAACCCACTAGGGTTTGGATTTATCTTTAGAGTCGGTTAGGGTTTTTGTAGTTTCCTGATAAGGCCTGATCTTTACCACTATTGTGCCATGATATAAGCTCTATTTAGAGTCTATTATATGTGTTTAGAGTATGTCTTAGAGTATTTCGGGTGAAAACCCATTAGCTTTAGGATTTAGATTTCATAAACCCACTAGGGGTTGGTTTTATCTTTTCATAAACCCACTAAGGGTTGGTTTTATCTTTTCATAAACCCACTAGGGTTTGGATTTATCTTTAGAGTCGGTTAGCGTTTTTGTAGTTTCCTGATAAGGCCTGATCTTTACCACTATTGTGCCATGATATAAGCTCTATTTAGAGTCTATTATATGTGTTTAGAGTATGTCTTAGAGTATTTCGGGTGAAAACCCATTAGCTTTAGGATTTAGATTTCATAAACCCACTAGGGGTTGGTTTTATCTTTTCATAAACCCACTAAGGGTTGGTTTTATCTTTTCATAAACCCACTAGGGTTTGGATTTATCTTTAGAGTCGGTTAGGGTTTTTGTAGTTTCCTGATAAGGCCTGATCTTTACCACTATTGTGCCATGATATAAGCTCTATTTAGAGTCTATTATATGTGTTTAGAGTATGTCTTAGAGTATTTCGGGTGAAAACCCATTAGCTTTAGGATTTAGATTTCATAAACCCACTAGGGGTTGGTTTTATCTTTTCATAAACCCACTAAGGGTTGGTTTTATCTTTTCATAAACCCACTAGGGTTTGGATTTATCTTTAGAGTCGGTTAGGGTTTTTGTAGTTTCCTGATAAGGCCTGATCTTTACCACTATTGTGCCATGATATAAGCTCTATTTAGAGTCTATTATATGTGTTTAGAGTATGTCTTAGAGTATTTCGGGTGAAAACCCATTAGCTTTAGGATTTAGATTTCATAAACCCACTAGGGGTTGGTTTTATCTTTTCATAAACCCACTAAGGGTTGGTTTTATCTTTTCATAAACCCACTAGGGTTTGGATTTATCTTTAGAGTCGGTTAGCGTTTTTGTAGTTTCCTGATAAGGCCTGATCTTTACCACTATTGTGCCATGATATAAGCTCTATTTAGAGTCTATTATATGTGTTTAGAGTATGTCTTAGAGTATTTCGGGTGAAAACCCATTAGCTTTAGGATTTAGATTTCATAAACCCACTAGGGGTTGGTTTTATCTTTTCATAAACCCACTAAGGGTTGGTTTTATCTTTTCATAAACCCACTAGGGTTTGGATTTATCTTTAGAGTCGGTTAGGGTTTTTGTAGTTTCCTGATAAGGCCTGATCTTTACCACTATTGTGCCATGATATAAGCTCTATTTAGAGTCTATTATATGTGTTTAGAGTATGTCTTAGAGTATTTCGGGTGAAAACCCATTAGCTTTAGGATTTAGATTTCATAAACCCACTAGGGGTTGGTTTTATCTTTTCATAAACCCACTAAGGGTTGGTTTTATCTTTTCATAAACCCACTAGGGTTTGGATTTATCTTTAGAGTCGGTTAGGGTTTTTGTAGTTTCCTGATAAGGCCTGATCTTTACCACTATTGTGCCATGATATAAGCTCTATTTAGAGTCTATTATATGTGTTTAGAGTATGTCTTAGAGTATTTCGGGTGAAAACCCATTAGCTTTAGGATTTAGATTTCATAAACCCACTAGGGGTTGGTTTTATCTTTTCATAAACCCACTAAGGGTTGGTTTTATCTTTTCATAAACCCACTAGGGTTTGGATTTATCTTTAGAGTCGGTTAGGGTTTTTGTAGTTTCCTGATAAGGCCTGATCTTTACCACTATTGTGCCATGATATAAGCTCTATTTAGAGTCTATTATATGTGTTTAGAGTATGTCTTAGAGTATTTCGGGTGAAAACCCATTAGCTTTAGGATTTAGATTTCATAAACCCACTAGGGGTTGGTTTTATCTTTTCATAAACCCACTAAGGGTTGGTTTTATCTTTTCATAAACCCACTAGGGTTTGGATTTATCTTTAGAGTCGGTTAGGGTTTTTGTAGTTTCCTGATAAGGCCTGATCTTTACCACTATTGTGCCATGATATAAGCTCTATTTAGAGTCTATTATATGTGTTTAGAGTATGTCTTAGAGTATTTCGGGTGAAAACCCATTAGCTTTAGGATTTAGATTTCATAAACCCACTAGGGGTTGGTTTTATCTTTTCATAAACCCACTAAGGGTTGGTTTTATCTTTTCATAAACCCACTAGGGTTTGGATTTATCTTTAGAGTCGGTTAGCGTTTTTGTAGTTTCCTGATAAGGCCTGATATTTACCACTATTGTGCCATGATATAAGCTCTATTTAGAGTCTATTATATGTGTTTAGAGTATGTCTTAGAGTATTTCGGGTGAAAACCCATTAGCTTTAGGATTTAGATTTCATAAACCCACTAGGGGTTGGTTTTATCTTTTCATAAACCCACTAAGGGTTGGTTTTATCTTTTCATAAACCCACTAGGGTTTGGATTTATCTTTAGAGTCGGTTAGGGTTTTTGTAGTTTCCTGATAAGGCCTGATCTTTACCACTATTGTGCCATGATATAAGCTCTATTTAGAGTCTATTATATGTGTTTAGAGTATGTCTTAGAGTATTTCGGGTGAAAACCCATTAGCTTTAGGATTTAGATTTCATAAACCCACTAGGGGTTGGTTTTATCTTTTCATAAACCCACTAAGGGTTGGTTTTATCTTTTCATAAACCCACTAGGGTTTGGATTTATCTTTAGAGTCGGTTAGGGTTTTTGTAGTTTCCTGATAAGGCCTGATCTTTACCACTATTGTGCCATGATATAAGCTCTATTTAGAGTCTATTATATGTGTTTAGAGTATGTCTTAGAGTATTTCGGGTGAAAACCCATTAGCTTTAGGATTTAGATTTCATAAACCCACTAGGGGTTGGTTTTATCTTTTCATAAACCCACTAAGGGTTGGTTTTATCTTTTCATAAACCCACTAGGGTTTGGATTTATCTTTAGAGTCGGTTAGGGTTTTTGTAGTTTCCTGATAAGGCCTGATCTTTACCACTATTGTGCCATGATATAAGCTCTATTTAGAGTCTATTATATGTGTTTAGAGTATGTCTTAGAGTATTTCGGGTGAAAACCCATTAGCTTTAGGATTTAGATTTCATAAACCCACTAGGGGTTGGTTTTATCTTTTCATAAACCCACTAAGGGTTGGTTTTATCTTTTCATAAACCCACTAGGGTTTGGATTTATCTTTAGAGTCGGTTAGGGTTTTTGTAGTTTCCTGATAAGGCCTGATCTTTACCACTATTGTGCCATGATATAAGCTCTATTTAGAGTCTATTATATGTGTTTAGAGTATGTCTTAGAGTATTTCGGGTGAAAACCCATTAGCTTTAGGATTTAGATTTCATAAACCCACTAGGGGTTGGTTTTATCTTTTCATAAACCCACTAAGGGTTGGTTTTATCTTTTCATAAACCCACTAGGGTTTGGATTTATCTTTAGAGTCGGTTAGGGTTTTTGTAGTTTCCTGATAAGGCCTGATCTTTACCACTATTGTGCCATGATATAAGCTCTATTTAGAGTCTATTATATGTGTTTAGAGTATGTCTTAGAGTATTTCGGGTGAAAACCCATTAGCTTTAGGATTTAGATTTCATAAACCCACTAGGGGTTGGTTTTATCTTTTCATAAACCCACTAAGGGTTGGTTTTATCTTTTCATAAACCCACTAGGGTTTGGATTTATCTTTAGAGTCGGTTAGGGTTTTTGTAGTTTCCTGATAAGGCCTGATCTTTACCACTATTGTGCCATGATATAAGCTCTATTTAGAGTCTATTATATGTGTTTAGAGTATGTCTTAGAGTATTTCGGGTGAAAACCCATTAGCTTTAGGATTTAGATTTCATAAACCCACTAGGGGTTGGTTTTATCTTTTCATAAACCCACTAAGGGTTGGTTTTATCTTTTCATAAACCCACTAGGGTTTGGATTTATCTTTAGAGTCGGTTAGCGTTTTTTGTAGTTTCCTGATAAGGCCTGATCTTTACCACTATTGTGCCATGATATAAGCTCTATTTAGAGTCTATTATATGTGTTTAGAGTATGTCTTAGAGTATTTCGGGTGAAAACCCATTAGCTTTAGGATTTAGATTTCATAAACCCACTAGGGGTTGGTTTTATCTTTTCATAAACCCACTAAGGGTTGGTTTTATCTTTTCATAAACCCACTAGGGTTTGGATTTATCTTTAGAGTCGGTTAGGGTTTTTGTAGTTTCCTGATAAGGCCTGATCTTTACCACTATTGTGCCATGATATAAGCTCTATTTAGAGTCTATTATATGTGTTTAGAGTATGTCTTAGAGTATTTCGGGTGAAAACCCATTAGCTTTAGGATTTAGATTTCATAAACCCACTAGGGGTTGGTTTTATCTTTTCATAAACCCACTAAGGGTTGGTTTTATCTTTTCATAAACCCACTAGGGTTTGGATTTATCTTTAGAGTCGGTTAGGGTTTTTGTAGTTTCCTGATAAGGCCTGATATTTACCACTATTGTGCCATGATATAAGCTCTATTTAGAGTCTATTATATGTGTTTAGAGTATGTCTTAGAGTATTTCGGGTGAAAACCCATTAGCTTTAGGATTTAGATTTCATAAACCCACTAGGGGTTGGTTTTATCTTTTCATAAACCCACTAAGGGTTGGTTTTATCTTTTCATAAACCCACTAGGGTTTGGATTTATCTTTAGAGTCGGTTAGGGTTTTTGTAGTTTCCTGATAAGGCCTGATCTTTACCACTATTGTGCCATGATATAAGCTCTATTTAGAGTCTATTATATGTGTTTAGAGTATGTCTTAGAGTATTTCGGGTGAAAACCCATTAGCTTTAGGATTTAGATTTCATAAACCCACTAGGGGTTGGTTTTATCTTTTCATAAACCCACTAAGGGTTGGTTTTATCTTTTCATAAACCCACTAGGGTTTGGATTTATCTTTAGAGTCGGTTAGGGTTTTTGTAGTTTCCTGATAAGGCCTGATCTTTACCACTATTGTGCCATGATATAAGCTCTATTTAGAGTCTATTATATGTGTTTAGAGTATGTCTTAGAGTATTTCGGGTGAAAACCCATTAGCTTTAGGATTTAGATTTCATAAACCCACTAGGGGTTGGTTTTATCTTTTCATAAACCCACTAAGGGTTGGTTTTATCTTTTCATAAACCCACTAGGGTTTGGATTTATCTTTAGAGTCGGTTAGGGTTTTTGTAGTTTCCTGATAAGGCCTGATCTTTACCACTATTGTGCCATGATATAAGCTCTATTTAGAGTCTATTATATGTGTTTAGAGTATGTCTTAGAGTATTTCGGGTGAAAACCCATTAGCTTTAGGATTTAGATTTCATAAACCCACTAGGGGTTGGTTTTATCTTTTCATAAACCCACTAAGGGTTGGTTTTATCTTTTCATAAACCCACTAGGGTTTGGATTTATCTTTAGAGTCGGTTAGGGTTTTTGTAGTTTCCTGATAAGGCCTGATCTTTACCACTATTGTGCCATGATATAAGCTCTATTTAGAGTCTATTATATGTGTTTAGAGTATGTCTTAGAGTATTTCGGGTGAAAACCCATTAGCTTTAGGATTTAGATTTCATAAACCCACTAGGGGTTGGTTTTATCTTTTCATAAACCCACTAAGGGTTGGTTTTATCTTTTCATAAACCCACTAGGGTTTGGATTTATCTTTAGAGTCGGTTAGGGTTTTTGTAGTTTCCTGATAAGGCCTGATCTTTACCACTATTGTGCCATGATATAAGCTCTATTTAGAGTCTATTATATGTGTTTAGAGTATGTCTTAGAGTATTTCGGGTGAAAACCCATTAGCTTTAGGATTTAGATTTCATAAACCCACTAGGGGTTGGTTTTATCTTTTCATAAACCCACTAAGGGTTGGTTTTATCTTTTCATAAACCCACTAGGGTTTGGATTTATCTTTAGAGTCGGTTAGGGTTTTTGTAGTTTCCTGATAAGGCCTGATCTTTACCACTATTGTGCCATGATATAAGCTCTATTTAGAGTCTATTATATGTGTTTAGAGTATGTCTTAGAGTATTTCGGGTGAAAACCCATTAGCTTTAGGATTTAGATTTCATAAACCCACTAGGGGTTGGTTTTATCTTTTCATAAACCCACTAAGGGTTGGTTTTATCTTTTCATAAACCCACTAGGGTTTGGATTTATCTTTAGAGTCGGTTAGCGTTTTTTTAGTTTCCTGATAAGGCCTGATATTTACCACTATTGTGCCATGATATAAGCTCTATTTAGAGTCTATTATATGTGTTTAGAGTATGTCTTAGAGTATTTCGGGTGAAAACCCATTAGCTTTAGGATTTAGATTTCATAAACCCACTAGGGGTTGGTTTTATCTTTTCATAAACCCACTAAGGGTTGGTTTTATCTTTTCATAAACCCACTAGGGTTTGGATTTATCTTTAGAGTCGGTTAGGGTTTTTGTAGTTTCCTGATAAGGCCTGATCTTTACCACTATTGTGCCATGATATAAGCTCTATTTAGAGTCTATTATATGTGTTTAGAGTATGTCTTAGAGTATTTCGGGTGAAAACCCATTAGCTTTAGGATTTAGATTTCATAAACCCACTAGGGGTTGGTTTTATCTTTTCATAAACCCACTAAGGGTTGGTTTTATCTTTTCATAAACCCACTAGGGTTTGGATTTATCTTTAGAGTCGGTTAGCGTTTTTTAGTTTCCTGATAAGGCCTGATATTTACCACTATTGTGCCATGATATAAGCTCTATTTAGAGTCTATTATATGTGTTTAGAGTATGTCTTAGAGTATTTCGGGTGAAAACCCATTAGCTTTAGGATTTAGATTTCATAAACCCACTAGGGGTTGGTTTTATCTTTTCATAAACCCACTAAGGGTTGGTTTTATCTTTTCATAAACCCACTAGGGTTTGGATTTATCTTTAGAGTCGGTTAGGGTTTTTGTAGTTTCCTGATAAGGCCTGATATTTACCACTATTGTGCCATGATATAAGCTCTATTTAGAGTCTATTATATGTGTTTAGAGTATGTCTTAGAGTATTTCGGGTGAAAACCCATTAGCTTTAGGATTTAGATTTCATAAACCCACTAGGGGTTGGTTTTATCTTTTCATAAACCCACTAAGGGTTGGTTTTATCTTTTCATAAACCCACTAGGGTTTGGATTTATCTTTAGAGTCGGTTAGGGTTTTTGTAGTTTCCTGATAAGGCCTGATCTTTACCACTATTGTGCCATGATATAAGCTCTATTTAGAGTCTATTATATGTGTTTAGAGTATGTCTTAGAGTATTTCGGGTGAAAACCCATTAGCTTTAGGATTTAGATTTCATAAACCCACTAGGGGTTGGTTTTATCTTTTCATAAACCCACTAAGGGTTGGTTTTATCTTTTCATAAACCCACTAGGGTTTGGATTTATCTTTAGAGTCGGTTAGGGTTTTTGTAGTTTCCTGATAAGGCCTGATCTTTACCACTATTGTGCCATGATATAAGCTCTATTTAGAGTCTATTATATGTGTTTAGAGTATGTCTTAGAGTATTTCGGGTGAAAACCCATTAGCTTTAGGATTTAGATTTCATAAACCCACTAGGGGTTGGTTTTATCTTTTCATAAACCCACTAAGGGTTGGTTTTATCTTTTCATAAACCCACTAGGGTTTGGATTTATCTTTAGAGTCGGTTAGGGTTTTTGTAGTTTCCTGATAAGGCCTGATCTTTACCACTATTGTGCCATGATATAAGCTCTATTTAGAGTCTATTATATGTGTTTAGAGTATGTCTTAGAGTATTTCGGGTGAAAACCCATTAGCTTTAGGATTTAGATTTCATAAACCCACTAGGGGTTGGTTTTATCTTTTCATAAACCCACTAAGGGTTGGTTTTATCTTTTCATAAACCCACTAGGGTTTGGATTTATCTTTAGAGTCGGTTAGGGTTTTTGTAGTTTCCTGATAAGGCCTGATATTTACCACTATTGTGCCATGATATAAGCTCTATTTAGAGTCTATTATATGTGTTTAGAGTATGTCTTAGAGTATTTCGGGTGAAAACCCATTAGCTTTAGGATTTAGATTTCATAAACCCACTAGGGGTTGGTTTTATCTTTTCATAAACCCACTAAGGGTTGGTTTTATCTTTTCATAAACCCACTAGGGTTTGGATTTATCTTTAGAGTCGGTTAGGGTTTTTGTAGTTTCCTGATAAGGCCTGATCTTTACCACTATTGTGCCATGATATAAGCTCTATTTAGAGTCTATTATATGTGTTTAGAGTATGTCTTAGAGTATTTCGGGTGAAAACCCATTAGCTTTAGGATTTAGATTTCATAAACCCACTAGGGGTTGGTTTTATCTTTTCATAAACCCACTAAGGGTTGGTTTTATCTTTTCATAAACCCACTAGGGTTTGGATTTATCTTTAGAGTCGGTTAGGGTTTTTGTAGTTTCCTGATAAGGCCTGATATTTACCACTATTGTGCCATGATATAAGCTCTATTTAGAGTCTATTATATGTGTTTAGAGTATGTCTTAGAGTATTTCGGGTGAAAACCCATTAGCTTTAGGATTTAGATTTCATAAACCCACTAGGGGTTGGTTTTATCTTTTCATAAACCCACTAAGGGTTGGTTTTATCTTTTCATAAACCCACTAGGGTTTGGATTTATCTTTAGAGTCGGTTAGGGTTTTTGTAGTTTCCTGATAAGGCCTGATCTTTACCACTATTGTGCCATGATATAAGCTCTATTTAGAGTCTATTATATGTGTTTAGAGTATGTCTTAGAGTATTTCGGGTGAAAACCCATTAGCTTTAGGATTTAGATTTCATAAACCCACTAGGGGTTGGTTTTATCTTTTCATAAACCCACTAAGGGTTGGTTTTATCTTTTCATAAACCCACTAGGGTTTGGATTTATCTTTAGAGTCGGTTAGGGTTTTTGTAGTTTCCTGATAAGGCCTGATCTTTACCACTATTGTGCCATGATATAAGCTCTATTTAGAGTCTATTATATGTGTTTAGAGTATGTCTTAGAGTATTTCGGGTGAAAACCCATTAGCTTTAGGATTTAGATTTCATAAACCCACTAGGGGTTGGTTTTATCTTTTCATAAACCCACTAAGGGTTGGTTTTATCTTTTCATAAACCCACTAGGGTTTGGATTTATCTTTAGAGTCGGTTAGGGTTTTTGTAGTTTCCTGATAAGGCCTGATCTTTACCACTATTGTGCCATGATATAAGCTCTATTTAGAGTCTATTATATGTGTTTAGAGTATGTCTTAGAGTATTTCGGGTGAAAACCCATTAGCTTTAGGATTTAGATTTCATAAACCCACTAGGGGTTGGTTTTATCTTTTCATAAACCCACTAAGGGTTGGTTTTATCTTTTCATAAACCCACTAGGGTTTGGATTTATCTTTAGAGTCGGTTAGGTTTTTGTAGTTTCCTGATAAGGCCTGATCTTTACCACTATTGTGCCATGATATAAGCTCTATTTAGAGTCTATTATATGTGTTTAGAGTATGTCTTAGAGTATTTCGGGTGAAAACCCATTAGCTTTAGGATTTAGATTTCATAAACCCACTAGGGGTTGGTTTTATCTTTTCATAAACCCACTAAGGGTTGGTTTTATCTTTTCATAAACCCACTAGGGTTTGGATTTATCTTTAGAGTCGGTTAGGGTTTTTGTAGTTTCCTGATAAGGCCTGATCTTTACCACTATTGTGCCATGATATAAGCTCTATTTAGAGTCTATTATATGTGTTTAGAGTATGTCTTAGAGTATTTCGGGTGAAAACCCATTAGCTTTAGGATTTAGATTTCATAAACCCACTAGGGGTTGGTTTTATCTTTTCATAAACCCACTAAGGGTTGGTTTTATCTTTTCATAAACCCACTAGGGTTTGGATTTATCTTTAGAGTCGGTTAGGGTTTTTGTAGTTTCCTGATAAGGCCTGATCTTTACCACTATTGTGCCATGATATAAGCTCTATTTAGAGTCTATTATATGTGTTTAGAGTATGTCTTAGAGTATTTCGGGTGAAAACCCATTAGCTTTAGGATTTAGATTTCATAAACCCACTAGGGTTGGTTTTATCTTTTCATAAACCCACTAAGGGTTGGTTTTATCTTTTCATAAACCCACTAGGGTTTGGATTTATCTTTAGAGTCGGTTAGGGTTTTTGTAGTTTCCTGATAAGGCCTGATATTTACCACTATTGTGCCATGATATAAGCTCTATTTAGAGTCTATTATATGTGTTTAGAGTATGTCTTAGAGTATTTCGGGTGAAAACCCATTAGCTTTAGGATTTAGATTTCATAAACCCACTAGGGGTTGGTTTTATCTTTTCATAAACCCACTAAGGGTTGGTTTTATCTTTTCATAAACCCACTAGGGTTTGGATTTATCTTTAGAGTCGGTTAGGGTTTTTGTAGTTTCCTGATAAGGCCTGATATTTACCACTATTGTGCCATGATATAAGCTCTATTTAGAGTCTATTATATGTGTTTAGAGTATGTCTTAGAGTATTTCGGGTGAAAACCCATTAGCTTTAGGATTTAGATTTCATAAACCCACTAGGGGTTGGTTTTATCTTTTCATAAACCCACTAAGGGTTGGTTTTATCTTTTCATAAACCCACTAGGGTTTGGATTTATCTTTAGAGTCGGTTAGGGTTTTTGTAGTTTCCTGATAAGGCCTGATCTTTACCACTATTGTGCCATGATATAAGCTCTATTTAGAGTCTATTATATGTGTTTAGAGTATGTCTTAGAGTATTTCGGGTGAAAACCCATTAGCTTTAGGATTTAGATTTCATAAACCCACTAGGGTTGGTTTTATCTTTTCATAAACCCACTAAGGGTTGGTTTTATCTTTTCATAAACCCACTAGGGTTTGGATTTATCTTTAGAGTCGGTTAGGGTTTTTTAGTTTCCTGATAAGGCCTGATATTTACCACTATTGTGCCATGATATAAGCTCTATTTAGAGTCTATTATATGTGTTTAGAGTATGTCTTAGAGTATTTCGGGTGAAAACCCATTAGCTTTAGGATTTAGATTTCATAAACCCACTAGGGGTTGGTTTTATCTTTTCATAAACCCACTAAGGGTTGGTTTTATCTTTTCATAAACCCACTAGGGTTTGGATTTATCTTTAGAGTCGGTTAGGGTTTTTGTAGTTTCCTGATAAGGCCTGATCTTTACCACTATTGTGCCATGATATAAGCTCTATTTAGAGTCTATTATATGTGTTTAGAGTATGTCTTAGAGTATTTCGGGTGAAAACCCATTAGCTTTAGGATTTAGATTTCATAAACCCACTAGGGGTTGGTTTTATCTTTTCATAAACCCACTAAGGGTTGGTTTTATCTTTTCATAAACCCACTAGGGTTTGGATTTATCTTTAGAGTCGGTTAGGTTTTTGTAGTTTCCTGATAAGGCCTGATATTTACCACTATTGTGCCATGATATAAGCTCTATTTAGAGTCTATTATATGTGTTTAGAGTATGTCTTAGAGTATTTCGGGTGAAAACCCATTAGCTTTAGGATTTAGATTTCATAAACCCACTAGGGGTTGGTTTTATCTTTTCATAAACCCACTAAGGGTTGGTTTTATCTTTTCATAAACCCACTAGGGTTTGGATTTATCTTTAGAGTCGGTTAGGGTTTTTGTAGTTTCCTGATAAGGCCTGATCTTTACCACTATTGTGCCATGATATAAGCTCTATTTAGAGTCTATTATATGTGTTTAGAGTATGTCTTAGAGTATTTCGGGTGAAAACCCATTAGCTTTAGGATTTAGATTTCATAAACCCACTAGGGGTTGGTTTTATCTTTTCATAAACCCACTAAGGGTTGGTTTTATCTTTTCATAAACCCACTAGGGTTTGGATTTATCTTTAGAGTCGGTTAGGGTTTTTTTAGTTTCCTGATAAGGCCTGATATTTACCACTATTGTGCCATGATATAAGCTCTATTTAGAGTCTATTATATGTGTTTAGAGTATGTCTTAGAGTATTTCGGGTGAAAACCCATTAGCTTTAGGATTTAGATTTCATAAACCCACTAGGGGTTGGTTTTATCTTTTCATAAACCCACTAAGGGTTGGTTTTATCTTTTCATAAACCCACTAGGGTTTGGATTTATCTTTAGAGTCGGTTAGGGTTTTTTTAGTTTCCTGATAAGGCCTGATATTTACCACTATTGTGCCATGATATAAGCTCTATTTAGAGTCTATTATATGTGTTTAGAGTATGTCTTAGAGTATTTCGGGTGAAAACCATTAGCTTTAGGATTTAGATTTCATAAACCCACTAGGGGTTGGTTGTATCTTTTCATAAACCCACTAATGTTTGGTTTTATCTTTCCATAAACCCACTAGGGTTTGGATTTATCTTTAGAGTCGGTTAGCTTTTTTTAGTATCCTTATAAGGCCTGATATTTACCACTATTGTGCCATGATATAAGCTCTATTTAGAGTCTATTATATGTGTTTTGAGTATGTCTTAGAGTATTTCGGGTGAAAACCCATTAGCTTTATGATTTAGATTTCATAAACCCACTAGGGGTTGGTTTTATCTTTTCATAAACCCACTAAGGATTGGTTTTATCTTCTCATAAACCCACTAGGGTTTGGATTTATCTTTAGAGTTGGTTAGAGTTTTTGTAGTTTCTTGATAAGGCCTGATCTTTACCACTATTGTGCCATGATATAAGCTCTATTTAGAGTCTATTATATGTGTTTAGAGTATCTCTTAGAGTATTTCGGGTGAAAACCCATTAGCTTTAGGAATTAGATTTCATAAACACACTACAGGTTGGTTTTATGTTTTCATAAACCCATTAAGGTATGGTTTTATCTTTTCATAAACCCACTAGGGTTTGGATTTATCTTTAGAGTCGGTTAGGGTTTTAGTAGTTTCCTGATAAGGCCTGATCTTTACCACTCTCGTGCCATGATATAAGCTCTATTTAGAGTCTATTATATGTGTTTAGAGTATGTCTAAGAGTATTTCGGGTGAAAACCCATTAGCTTTATGATATTGATTTCATAAACCCACTAGGGGTTGGTTTTATCTTTTCATAAACCCACTAAGGGTTGGTTTTATCTTTCCATAAACCCACTTGGGTTTGGATTTATCTTTAGAGTCGGTTAGCATTTTTTTAGTGTCCTGATAAGGCCTGATATTTACCACTATTGTGCCATGATATAAGCTCTATTTAGAGTGTATTATATGTGTTTAGAGTATGTCTTAGAGTATTTCGGGTGAAAACGCATTAGCTTTAGGATTTTGATTTCATAAACCCACTAGGGGTTGGTTTTATCTTTTCATAAACCCACTAAGGGTTGGTTTTATCTTTTCATAAACCCACAAGGGTTTGGATTTATCTTTAGAGTAGGTTAGCGTTTTTTTAGTTTCCTGATAAGCCTTGATATTTACCACTACTCTAAAGATAAACCCACTAAGAGTTGGTTTTATCTTCTAATAAACCCACTAGCTTTGGGATTTAGATTTCATAAACCCACTAAGGGTTGGTTTTATCTTTTCATAAACCCACTAAGGGTTGGTTTTATCTTCTCATAAACCCACTAGGGTTTGGATTTATCTTTAGAGTTGGTTAGAGTTTTTGAAGTTTCTTGATAAGGCCTGATCTTTACCACTATTGTGCCATGATATAAGCTCTATTTAGAGTCTATAATATGTGTTTAGAGTATGTTTTAGTGTATTTCGGGTGAAAACCCATTAGCTTAAGGATTTAGATTTCATAAACCCACTACAGGTTGGTTTTATTTTTTCATAAACCCACTAGGGTTGGTTTTATCTTTTCATAAACCCACTAGGGTGAAAACTCATTAGCTTTAGGATTTTGATTTCATAAACCCACTAGGGGTTGGTTTTATCTTTTCATAAACCCACTAAGGGTTGGTTTTATCTTTTCATAAACCCACAAGGGTTTGGATTTATCATTAGAGTAGGTTAGCGTTTTTTTAGTTTCCTGACAAGCCTTGATATTTACCACTATTGTTCCATGATATATGCTCTATTTAGAGTCTGTTATATGTGTTTTGAGTATGTCTTAGAGTATTTCGGGTGAAAACCCATTAGCTTTGGGATTTAGATTTCATAAACCCACTAAGGGTTGGTTTTATCTTTTCATAAGCCCACTAAGAGTTGGTTTTATCTTCTCATAAACCCACTAGGGTTTTGGATTTATCTTTAGAGTCGGTTAGAGTTTTTGTAGTTTCTTGATAAGGCCTGATCTTTACCACTATTGTGCCATGATATAAGCTCTATTTAGAGTCTATTATATGTGTTTAGAGTATGTCTTAGAGTATTTCGGGTGAAAACCCATTAGCTTTAGGATTTAGATTTCATAAACCCACTAGTGGTTGGTTTTATCTTTTCATAAACCCACTAAGGGTTGGTTTTAACTTTTCATAAACCCACTAGGGCTTGGATTTATCTTTAGAGTAGGTTAGTGTTTTTTTAGTTTCTTGATAAAGCCTGATCTTTACCACTATTGTGCCATGATATAATCTCTATTTAGAGTCTATTATATGTGTTTAGAGTATGTCTAAGAGTATTTCGGGTGAAAACCCATTAGCTTTAGGATTTAGATTTCATAAATCCACCAGGGGTTTGTTTTATCTTTTCATAAACCCACTAAGGGTTGGTTTTATCTTTTCATAAACCCACTAGGGTTTGGATTTATCTTTTGAGTAGGTTAGCATTTTTTTTAGTTTCCTCATAAGGCCTGATATTTACCACTATTGTGCCATGATATAAGCTCTATTTAGAGTCTATTATATGTGTTTTGAGTATGTCTTAGAGTATTTCGGGTGAAAACCTATTAGCTTTGGCATTTAGATTTCATAAACCCAGTAAGGGTTGGTTTTATCTTTTCAAAAACCCACTAAGGGTTGGTTTTATCTTTTCATAAACCCACTAGAGTTTGGATTTATCTTTAGAGTTGGTTAGAGTTTTTGTAGTTTCTTGATAAGGTCTGATCTTTACCACTATTGTGCCATGATATAAGCTCTATTTAGAGTCTATTATATGTGTTTAGAGTATGTCTTAGTGTATTTCGGGTGAAAACCCATTAGCTTCAGGATTTAGATTTCATAAACCCATTACAGGTTGGTTTTATTTTTTCATAAACCCACTAAGGGTTGGTTTTATCTTTTCATAAACCCACTAGGGTTTGGATTTATCTTTAGAGTCGGTTAGGTTTTTTGTAATTTCCTGATAAGGCCTGATCTTTCCCACTCTTGTGCTATGATATAAGCTCTATTTAGAGTCTATTATATGTGTTTAGAGTATGTCTAAGAGTATTTCGGGTGAAAAACCATTAGCTTTATGATTTTGATTTCATAAACCCACTAGGGGTTGGTTTTATTTTTTCATAAACAAACTAATGGTTGGTTTTATCTTTTCATAAACCCACTAGGGTTTGGATTTATCTTTAGAGTCGGTTAACGTTTTTTTTAGTTTCCTGATAAGGCCTGATATTTACCACTATTGTGCCATGATATAAGCTCTTTTTAGAGTCTATTATATGTGTTTTGAGTATGTCTTAGAGTATTTCGGGTGAAAATCCATTAGCTTTAGGATTTAGATTTCATAAACCCACTAAGGGTTGATTTTATCTTTCATAAGCCCACTAAGAGTTGGTTTTATCTTTCTAATAAACCCACTAGGGTTTTGGATTTATCTTTTGAGTCGGTTAGAGTTTTGTAGTTTTCTTGATAAGGCCTGATCTTTACCACTATTGTGCCATGATATAAGCTATATTTAGAGTCTATTATATGTGTTTAGAGTATGTCTTAGAGTATTTCGGGTGAAAACCCATTAGCTTTAGGATTTAGATTTCATAAACCCACTAGTGGTTGGTTTTATCTTTTCATAAACCCACTAAGGGTTGGTTTTATCTTTTCATAAACCCACTAGGGTTTGGATTTATCTTTAGAGTAGGTTAGCGTTTTTTTAGTTTCTTGATAAAGCCTGATCTTTACAACTATTGTGCCATTATATAAGCTCTATTTAGAGTCTATTATATGTGTTTAGAGTATGTCTAAGAGTATTTCGGGTGAAAACCCATTAGCTTTAGGATTTAGATTTCATAAACCCACTAGGGGTTTGTTTTATCTTTTCATAAACCCACTAAGGGTTGGTTTTATCTTTTCATAAACCCACTAGGGTTTGGATTTATCTTTAGAGTAGGGTTAGCGTTTTTTTTAGTTTCCTCATAAGGCCTGATATTTACCTCTATTGTTCCATGATATAAGCTCAATTTAGAGTCTATTATATGTGTTTTGAGTATGGTCTTAGAGTATTTCAGGTTGAAAAATCCATTAGCTTTAGGATTTAGATTTCATAAACCCACTAAGGGTTAGTTTTATCTTTTCATAACCCACTAAGGGTTTGGTTTTATCTTTTCATAAACCACTAGGGTTTGGATTTGATTTAGAGTAGGTTTAGCGTTTTTTTTACGTTTCCTGATAGCGCTCAGATATTTTACCAATATTGTGCCATGATATAAGCTCTTTTTAGAGTCTATTATATGTTGTTTTGATTATGTTCTTAGAGTATTTCAGGTGAAAACCCATTAGCTTTAGGATTTAGATTTCATTAACCCACTAAGGTTGGTTTTTATTTTTCATAAGCCCACTAAGGAGTTGGTTTTTATCTTCTCATAAAATCCACTAGGGTTTTGGTTTTATCTTTAGAGTCGGTTAGGGTTTTTGTAGGTTTTCTGATAAGGCCTGTCTTTACCACTCTTTGTGCCATGATATAAGCTCTATTTAGAATCTATTATATGTGTTTAGAGTATGTCTTAAGAGGTATTTCGGGTGAAACCCATTAGCTTTATGATTTTGATTTCATAAACCCACTAGGGGTTGGTTTTATCTTTTCATAAACCCACTAAGGGTTGGTTTTATCTTCTCATAAACCCACTAGGGTTTGGATTTATCTTTAGAGTTGGTTAGAGTTTTTGTAGTTTCTTGATAATGCCTGATCTTTACCACTATTGTGCCATGATATAAGCTCTATTTAGAGTCTATTATATGTGTTTAGAGTATATCTTAGTGTATTTCGGGTGAAAACCCATTAGCTTCAGGATTTAGATTTCATAAACCCACTACAGGTTGGTTTTATTTTTTAATAAACCCACTAAGGGTTGGTTTTATCTTTTGATAAACCCACTAGGGTTTGGATTTATCTTTAGAGTCGGTTAGATTTTTTGTAGTTTCCTGATAAAGCCTGATCTTTACCAATATTGTGCCATGATATAAGCTCTTTTTAGAGTCTA
>CAJHQP010004862.1:0-50986 GCA_905132765.1 Moricandia arvensis | reverse complement strand
TTGCAAGAGAGAGAATGATCCGAATGGTATGTAGCTTAGCCACTGGTGCAAATGTGTCTACATAACCTCTCCATATGTTTGAGTGAAACCTCTGCTACCAGTCTTGTTTGCACCTCTCCACTTTGCCATTTGCCAAGTATTTTATTGTGAAGACCCACTTGCTGGAGACTGCACTTCTTGCCCTTTGGAAGCTCACTCTCATACCAAAGTGTCATTTATAAATCATGGCATTAGTCTCATTTTCCAACTGACTCTTTCCATTCATCAAGCTGCATTGCTTCTTCGTAGGACCTTGGAACATACCCTTGATCCAATCCACTGATGAATGATTGATGTTCAACTTGGAATTGTGCAAAGGAGCATACCACTGAAGTTGGATGAGCCACTGCCTGACTGTTGTAATAGACCCTTGTGTTTTTCCAATTAGAAGGATCTTCTTGATTCTTGTACTCCTTCTAAGTGGTTGAACCTGAACCTCTTCTTCTTGGTCCTGCTCTAGTTCTTCGTGAACTTGAGCAGTCTCATGCTCTTGTACACTCTCCTGATCATGAGACTCTGAAACCTTGATGCCTTTCTGGTTCTTGTTCATTGCCCCCTTTAGGATCAGGATGAGTGACTTCTTGCTCAGTCTCCTTGAGCAGGAGTAGCTTCTCTGGTGGTCTCCTTTTCCCTTGATAAACTGATTCCAAGATTCTCTAAAATGATCCTCAAGTTATTGGCTTTATCTGATGCTTGAGACAGATCTTTGAGCTCATCCCAATTCTTCTCAGCATAGAACCCTTTTCTTTAAAAACTTCACATCTCTAGATACAAGTACTCTTCTTGTTTCAGGATTGTAGCACTTGTAATCCTTTCTGTGGTAGAGGAGTAGCCTATGAACATACACTTCATGCTCTTTGCTTCCAGCTTGTTCCTTTGCTCTCCTGGTAATCAACACAAAGCAGGCACATCCAAACACTGCTGAGGTAATGAATGGATGGTCTGGTTTGGTTTAAACACTTCATAAGGAGAGATATCCTTCAACACCTTAGTTGGGATCCGGTTAATAAGGTAGCATGCTGTCACCACAGCATCACTCCAGAATCTTTTAGGAACATTGGCATGGAACATCATTGATCTAGCAACCTCCATGAGATACCTATTCTTCCTTTCAGCCACTCCATTTTGCTGAGGTGTATAAGGACAGCTTGTTTGGTGAATTATTCCATGTTTAGCCAAATGATTCTTGAATTCATGACTTGTATATTCTCCTCCATTGTCTGATCTCAGTACCTTCACATTGGCCTTAAATTGGTTAGCGACATAGGATTGAAAGTTCATAAATGCATCTAACACACGATCCTTAGAAGGCAGCAATGTTAACCAAGTATACTTTGATTTCTCATCTATAAAAGTGACAAAATACTTGTGATTATCCCTTGACACACCATGGAGAGGTCCAAACATCAGAATGAACTAAGTCAAAGCATTTCTCATAGATGGTTACTGATGTTGGAAACACAGATTTGCAATGCTTTCCTAAGATACATGCTGATGTAACCCTGAGCAGCATCTATGTTAAGAAAAGTAGAGCAAGGCACGAACCAGCTAAGCAACTGATCATAGCTTGGCTTAATGGGTTGTTTATGAGCCTTATTGGTATGATCCATGAAGTTTTAGATCGTGAGAAGCTATGCAACCTTGGATGAGTTGAATACCAGCTGAAAACAAGAATGAGGACGAGCTAAACCAGCTTAAAAGAGTGATGATGAGCTGAATAATCAAGTGAGCGGGAGTGACACTGATCCAGGAGCTGAAGCTGAGCTAAAAAGAGTGACACTAGAGCTGGTTTGGACTGAGCTGAAATGTGGCCTAATGATCAAAATGGACCAGGCCATTTTATGCAACCAAGCCCAAGATAAGGATCCAAACTCTCTTGCTGATGGTCCAGCCACGACTTTCAAGTCCAAGAACCCATTTGAAGCTGTTTTGGATCAAGTGGCCCAGGAAGAAGTGTTTCAGCCCATGGGAAGTTCATAACAAGATCATTATGGGCCTGCTTCATGAAAAATTCGACCAGCCTTATAATCAGAGCTTTCTGGCCTTTTTCTCATCAATAATACCAAGAGAGAGTCAGCAAGAAAGTCCTGGTCGTGGCATGCCAAGGGTCATTCAAAGGAGAACTCAATTCTGGTCAATAGTCTTAGTCTTCATTGCTGTTTTCGATAATTCTAGTTTTTACACAAAGTCTTTGCCTAGTTTTCTACTTTCTTTCTAGTTTTTCACACATTGTAAGACTATATAAAGGGCTTCACGTCCTGAGTAATAATCATTCAGCATTTTTAATAAAAACCATTCTCTTTAATCTTGTTGAATCCCTTGTTCCTGATGAACATTGTATTGAGTTGTTAGGAGAGGGATCTCCGATGCAACCTCTCTTAGCCAATTGTGAGCCAACGCTCATGGCTGAAGAGAAAATCAGCACAAAGGGCCTTCCGCATCCCTTGGTGTATCCTACATGTCCATCACTTGGCCATTCTGGTCCAAGACTATCCAAACCACCAGCCTCAGAGTGTGTAGTCCGTGGGAAGGGTTTCATCAAGTGGTATCAGAGCCACTCTGAGGTTCGGAGTTCTTCACAGCCAGCCATTCTTAACTCTTCGTCTTCTAAGCAATCATATGTGTCTTTTGGACTGGAGAGAGACCATGAAGTGAAGGCTGAACGCAAAGCAACAAGAGAGTCACTGAGAGGAAAGAAAAAGGTTCCATTCTTCCATGGAGAGTTTGATCCAGATTCATACAACAATTGGGAAAGAGAGATGGAGACAATCTTTGGCTGCCATAACTACACAGCAGAGAAGCGGTTTCATGTTGCAGTTACTGGGTTGTGTGGGTATGCTCTTGACTGGTGGAATCAGGTTGCTAACACTAGGAGACGCACTGGAGAGCCACAAGTTGGGTGTTGGTTTGAAATGAAGACAATAATGAAGAAAAGGTTTGTAGCCAAGAGTTATGGTCAAATTGATTTGAAGAGATTGAGAAGTCCATCTGATTCATTTTGGGCACGACCTAGGCCAGCCAGAAAAGAAAAATCTAGCAACATCAGGGCATCTCAACAAGGTGTGAAGCAAAGCAGATCAAAGAAGGCAGAACAAAAGCCAATATCTAATCCAATCATAGAGACTCCATCAGCCAGATCTGAAAAGAAACGAAATGATGGCTTGAAGAGATGGCTGTGTGCTTTTAAGGAGAAGATCCATCAAGATATTACAGCCTCATGTCCATCACCAGCCTCACAACTATCAGTAGAACCAGAGAAGCAAGGAGCAGTAACTACCATTCAAGAGATCAAAGTTGCTGAACCAGAGTCAACAAATCTTTTTGTGCAGATTAATGCAACCATAGAAGAAGCAAGGATACAGAACTTGGAGAAATGGAAGTGTCTGTTCCAGGAGGTGGATCAACAAAAGGAGACAGCCACTCAGCTAACCTCAGTCACTGCTACTCAAGAGATTAGAGAAACTGAACCGAAACTGGTTAATCTTGACCAGAGAGATTGTTTGTTCAACCATCTGCATCAAGAGGAAGGTTCAGAGGCCGTGAGTGATCTCTGGACTGTCCAAGACATGGCTGAAGAAGTGGTTAGTATTGGATCAGAAGCTGCTCACGAGAAGAAGTACACAATGGTTTGCAGTTCAGGTGCATTTCATGAACCATTTGTTTGTGAGTTTCTGATCAAACCAATTATTTGGATCAAGCATAGCCTCGTGGAGCATTTGAGACATGTCAAGGGGCTACAACACTTCATATTTGAGCCAGGAATAGATGCGTGTGTGCACAGGAGCAAAATAAACATCTTGGTTGAAGTAACGACACATTGGAAGCAAGACAAGGTCAGTTCTGTCATCCTAAGAGGTTCGGATTTGAGGACAAATCCTCTTAAAGGAGGAGGGGATGATGTAACCCTGAGCAGCATCTATGTTAAGGAAAGTAGAGCAAGGCACGAACCAGCTAAGCAACTGATCATAGCTTGGCTTAATGGGTTGTTTATGAGCCTTATTGGTATGATCCATGAAGTTTTAGATCGTGAGAAGCTATGCAACCTTGGATGAGTTGAATACCAGCTGAAAACAAGAATGAGGACGAGCTAAACCAGCTTAAAAGAGTGATGATGAGCTGAATAATCAAGTGAGCGGGAGTGACACTGATCCAGGAGCTGAAGCTGAGCTAAAAAGAGTGACACTAGAGCTGGTTTGGACTGAGCTGAAATGTGGCCTAATGATCAAAATGGACCAGGCCATTTTATGCAACCAAGCCCAAGATAAGGATCCAAACTCTCTTGCTGATGGTCCAGCCACGACTTTCAAGTCCAAGAACCCATTTGAAGCTGTTTTGGATCAAGTGGCCCAGGAAGAAGTGTTTCAGCCCATGGGAAGTTCATAACAAGATCATTATGGGCCTGCTTCATGAAAAATTCGACCAGCCTTATAATCAGAGCTTTCTGGCCTTTTTCTCATCAATAATACCAAGAGAGAGTCAGCAGAAAGTCCTGGTCGTGGCATGCCAAGGGTCATTCAAAGGAGAACTCAATTCTGGTCAATAGTCTTAGTCTTCATTGCTGTTTTCGATAATTCTAGTTTTTACACAAAGTCTTTGCCTAGTTTTCTACTTTCTTTCTAGTTTTTCACACATTGTAAGACTATATAAAGGGCTTCACGTCCTGAGTAATAATCATTCAGCATTTTTAATAAAAACCATTCTCTTTAATCTTGTTGAATCCCTTGTTCCTGATGAACATTGTATTGAGTTGTTAGGAGAGGGATCTCCGATGCAACCTCTCTTAGCCAATTGTGAGCCAACGCTCATGGCTGAAGAGAAAATCAGCACAAAGGGCCTTCCGCATCCCTTGGTGTATCCTACATGTCCATCACTTGGCCATTCTGGTCCAAGACTATCCAAACCACCAGCCTCAGAGTGTGTAGTCCGTGGGAAGGGTTTCATCACATGCTTCACAATCCAAGTGGCTAAATGATATATCAGGCATCATGAGTTCTAATGCACGAGCATGAGTGATATAAGACTCGGAGGAGTCTTTGGAAGGGTGGTGATGATGGATTCTCAAGCTGGCTTTCACGCACTCTCTTGAGAACAAAGGATGGTCGTTTGATGAACACCTAACCGGATGAGAGATCAAGTGTGGATGGAATCTAACAAGCTGGCTTGCACGCTCTCTCTTGTTGGATCGATTGATGATGAAGATGATGGAACGAAGAACACCACAAGGATGATGATGGATCCTTGATACAGTTCAAGACTCTGCTCACTTGAATCTCACAAGAAAGAAGAAGTCGGCTGCGGCTTGCTTTAGGGGGCAAACTGACTCGTATATTGATCTAGGGTAAAAAGTTGTGTGTTACAATGGCTGCGTGTGGGACTTTATTAATAGTCCTTCAGCCTTGACCTAATGGTCGACTCAAGAAAAGGAAAAAGACTCAAAACGACAGGACTTAAGGTTTTAAACGAAAAATAGAGAACTAACATTGCCCGGTTTAAGACCAAAAAGGAAAGTTGCAAAATAAAAGAAAATAAGGCCTAACTAAGTCTTGGCCTCGAACCCTGGTTGCTTGTGGGATAGGCGAGTTCTAGGAACCACTAGACTGACCCATCTTACCTGCACAAAGTGTAAATAAAGTAAAGACTTCCCTTGGTTCAGTGTTGGCCTTCTTTGCTAGGTAGTTGATCTTGAGGACGTCTGGATCAACCTTGGTAGAACTCATGACTTGGTCTTCTATTTCTGGTACTTTAATACTTGAGTCGTTAAGGTCTTCTTCATCAGGAATGGGGTCTTCTTCCACATCCCTTCCTGCCACATAACCATCCTTGTCAGTTTCAGCCAAATAAGCTTCCTTACCTGGAGTGATATTGAGTTGCGCAAAGGCATTGCTCAAGTCATCACTTGACTCGTTGATATGCTCTACTTTGGTGGGTTGAGCTATTGGCATGTTTAGTGATTCGTCCATATTGTCTAGGATAGCTTGGACAGCAAGTATGAATCCATCCTTGAGCCTCCTAGCCTTGGAACGGGTCATGGGGCCTTCTGTGACCTTAGGAATGGTGATGGGAGCTTGGTTCTGGTCCATGACCTCATCATTCCCTCCCCCTTCAGAAGGTTTTGACCTCAAAACTGGTTCATCTGCAAGATAAGGAGATAAATCAGCAACGTTGAACGTATGGGAAATGTTGAACTCACCTGGAAGTTCTAGACGATAGGCATTGTCATTGATCTTTTCCAACACTCTGAATGGACCATCTCCTCTAGGTGCTAGTTTAGAACTTCTTTTCTGTGGGAACCTCTCGGTCCTCATGTGGAGCCAGACCCATTCTCCTGGTTCAAAGGTCATCTCCTTGCGTTTCTTGTCAGCTCTCCTCTTGTAGCCTTCAGTTTTCTTGATGATGTTCTCCCGGACCTTCTGATGTAACTTCCTCACAGCTTCCCCTTTCTTTAGGCCATCCTGATTAACTTGCTCAACTTGTGGAATTGGCTTAAGATCCAAAGCGGTTAGTGGATTAAAACCGTAAACAACTTCAAAAGGTGACATCTTGGTAGCAGAATGAGTAGCATGGTTATAAGCAAACTCAATTAAAGGTATGCAGTCTAACCAAGTGTTCAAGTTTTTACCAAGTGTTACTCTAAGTAAGGTGGAGAGGGTTCGGTTTACCACTTTTGTTTGTCCATCTGTTTGAGGATGACAGGTCTTGGAGAAGAGTAATTTGGTGCCAAGCTTCTTCCACAGGGTCCTACAGAAATGGCTCAGGAATTTAGTGTCTCGGTCAGACACAATAGTCCTTGGCAACCCATGTAAACGCACCACTTCCTTAAAGAATAGGTTTGCGGTTTGAGTGGCATCATTGGTCTTGTCGCATGGAATGAAGTGGGCCATCTTGGAGAATCGGTCCACCACCACAAAGATTGAATCCTTGTGCTTGATCTTGGGTAAACCTAAGACAAAATCCATAGAAACATCCTCCCAAGGAGCGTTAGGAATTGGTAACGGTAAGTATAGACCATGTGGGTGTGACCTGAACTTGGCTTTGTGGCAAGGTACACATCTAGCACAATGCCTCTCCACATCTCTCTTTAGGTGTGGCCAGAAGAAATGATCAGTTACAATAGCCAAGGTCTTGTCTACACCAAAGTGTCCCATTAGACCCCCACCGTGTGCTTCTTGAAGGATGAGGTCCCTCATTGAGCACTGAGGTATGCAAAGCCTCTTGTCTCTGAACAGAAACCCCTCGTGCAAATGATAGGCTTGGAAAGCTCCCTTTCCACATGACTGGAAAGCCTCCTTCAACTCCGGGTCCTCTTGGTACAACTCCTTAATGTGTTCAAACCCCAGTACCTTTGCATCGATGGTAGTGATCAAGGCGTGCCTCTTGGATAAAGAATCAGTAACCACATTTTCCTTTCCCTTCTTGTACTTAATGACATAGGGGAAAGTCTCAATAAACTCCAGCCACTTAGCATGTCTTCTCTTGAGTGACGTCTGACCTCTCAGGTGCTTGAGAGTTTCATGGTCGGTATGGATGATGAATTCCTTGGATAGCAAGTAATGTTGCCAGGTCTCTAGAGCCCTAACTAAGGCATACAACTCCTTATCATAGGTAGGGTAGTTGAGGGTTGCACCACTTAGTTTTTCACTGAAAAAGGCCACTGGTTTCTTCCTTTGGTGCAGTACAGCTCCTATGCCTACTCCGGATGCATCACACTCGACCTCAAACATCTCATCAAAGTCAGGGAGGGCTAAAACTGGTGCCTGGGTCAGCTTGACCTTTAAGGTGTTGAATGCAACGTCTTGAGCGTGTCCCCATGAGAAAGGAACATTCTTCTTGATCACAGCAGTTAGGGGTGCAGCTATGGTGCTGAAATCCCTCACAAAACGCCTATAGAAGCTGGCTAATCCGTGGAAACTCCTAACATGACCAATGGTGGTTGGTGTAGGCCATTCTTGGATGGCTTTGACCTTCTCTCCATCTACTTGTAGGCCCTGTTTGCTTACTACAAAACCTAAGAAGACAAGTTGGTCAGTACAAAAGGTGCACTTCTTTAGGTTGGCATATAGACCTTCCTTCCGAAGTGTAAGTAACACAAGCTCTAAATGTTTAAGATGGTCATCTAAGCCCTTACTGTAAAATAAGTATGTCATCAAAATAGACAACAAAAAATTTACTTATAAAGGCCCTAAGAACCTGATTCATGAGGCGCATGAAAGTGCTTGGTGCATTTGTTAAGCCAAAGGGCATGACCAACCACCCGTATAGACCTTGCTTGGTCTTGAAAGCAGTCTTCCACTCGTCGCCCTCACGCATTCTCACCTGGTGGTATCCACTCCTCAGATCAACCTTAGAAAATATGGTGGCTCCACTCAGTTCATCAAGCATGTCGTCTAGACGTGGGATGGGGTGCCTGTACTTGATGGTAATGTTGTTGATGGCCCTACAATCCACACACATCCTCCATGACCCATCCTTCTTGGGAACTAGTAGGACTGGCACAGCACATGGGCTTAGACTCTCCCGGATGTATCCTTTGGCCATGAGGTCTTGTACTTGCTTTTCCAGCTCCTTTGTCTCCTCTGGGTTCATCCTATAAGCAGGTTTATTTGGCAAGGCAGAACCGGGAACAAGGTCTATCTGGTGCTCTATCCCTCTGATAGGAGGCAACCCGGCTGGTATCTCTTCAGGAAACACATCTTGAAACTTGTCTAGCACGGCTTGGGCTTGTTGTGGAAGTTGGAGTTCCTGGTTTCCTATACTTAGACACTCTTTAAGAATCATTAGCAGCACGGTGCCCTTGGCACTTAGAGTCTTAATAATAGAACCAGGAGAAATCATAAGGTTAGTTTTACTTACCTGATCCTCCTTGTTCATCTTAGCTTGGAGCTCTTGCATTTCGGAGGGGCTAAGAGAGGCTAAGTTGTATTTGCGGTCCTTGAATTTGAAGGAGTAGTAGTTGGTTCGGCCATTGTGAAAGGTGGCTCTATCAAACTGCCATGGTCTTCCTAATAGGATATGGCCGGCTTGCATGGGAACTACATCACATAAGACTTCATCTTGATACTTGCCAACACTAAAAGGGATGTTGACTTGCTCGGTGACCTTCACTCAGTCTTGTTGTCTAACCATTGCAGCCTATATGGTCGGGGATGCTTGGTTGTTTCAAGACCTAACCTGTCCACCATGTACTTGCTAGCCACGTTAGTATTGACCTTAATAAATAAAGAAGACAAGAAATAAAGAGGATGAGCTTACTTGGGAGAGAAGACATTAGTAACTTGACACACAAGGAAGCTCATCCGAGACCTAGAAGAAACGTGAGAGGCAAGGAAGAAAGAAGACATTAACTCGCCAAGTTTGAATATTCAAACTTGGAGGGAACCGGTGGAGACAAGAAAACCAAGGGGAGAATAGTTTATTAATAAAAAGGAGCATGTGCTCTCAGCAACTTGCCAGACAAGGAGCAGAACTAAAAGAGAATTGTTTATCCAGCAACTTGCCAGACAAGTTGCACTCGCCAACCTGCACATCCCACTTACCTGCCGAGAACATGCTTTGCTTCTCCCACTCCAGACAATCGATCCAGAATAGCATGGGTTGGTTATTATATGGTTTATATTGTTTATTCCTGTATGGGCAGAAGGCATCTTATTGCTGTCTATTTAATACCTTGTAACCTCATTATTCAGTAGAAAGGAAAACAACCCTTCCTCATTCTCATTCTCTCTCGCAGACAAACACATAAACACTCTCTCTCTTTTCTGGTTACGGATCAAACTCACCCTTTCTCTTGTGTTCTTGAGGGTTCTTAACAATATTCTTCATATTCTAACATGGTATCAGAGCTATTTGGCTCCTAAACCTAGTTTCCTTCCGCAAAACTACTCTATTCTCATTCACTCTTTATTATTCTCATCCTTGAAACTTATTTCTCATCCGCAAATCTAAACTCAACTTTCTGAAATGGAGCAAAACAAAGCAATGATTGTTCCGGTTACTCTAAAGGGAGTTAACTACCTTCTCTGGTCAAGATTGATCAAAAACGCCCTTGGTGGAAAAGGCTTATGGTCCCATATTACTTCAGGGGAAGCGCCAAAACAAACCATCCAAGGAGAAGATGGCAAAGAGATCGTGGAGGCAGATGAAGGCAAATGGAGTCAAGAGGACTTTATGGTGCTGAACATCCTCCAGAGCTCACTTGATGGTCCCATAATGGAGGCCTACTCATACTGTGAAACCGCAAAGGAGTTGTGGGATACCCTCCAGAAGGTCTATGGAAACATATCCAACCTCAGTAGGGTCTTTGAAGTGAAGAAGGCTATCAACTGCCTGAACCAGGAAGATGCGGACTTCAATCAACACTTTGGTAAGTTCAGAGCTCTCTGGGCAGAACTGGAGATGTTGAGGCCAAGTACCACTGATTCAACCATCCTGAATGAAAGGCGTGAGCAAGATAAGGTATTCGGTCTACTCCTCACTCTCAATCCAGGATACAACGATCTCATCAAACATCTACTAAGGGCAGACAAGTTACCTACCCTTGAGGAGGTATGCGCTCAAATCCAAAAAGAGCAAGGCTCAGTGGGACTCTTTGGTGGAAAAGGCGACCTTAACATGGCTCACAAAGCTGAAGCCTCAGCCAATAAGGCGTATTTCAAACCAGAGAACAGGCGAATCACTTGCGAGCATTGCAAAAGGAATGGACATATGAAGAACCAGTGCTGGATTCTTCATCCTCACCTCCGACCTCCATCACGGTTCAACCAAGCTAGAGCACATGAAGCTGCTAGAGCACAAGAAGCAGCATATCAGAATGCCCAGCCCTTGGTTCAACCGGTGCATCAACAAAACGGAGGAAGAGCCATGAACTCAACCGCACACATTGCTGGAACTTCGACTCAACTCCAACAAGAGGACTCTCTAATCCGCAAGTCAGACATTGAGGCTCTCATAAAAGCCCTCAATGCAAACTCTGGTAACACTAGTAGTAATGGTCATAATGCTTTCAATACCATTCAGTATAATTCTAGAACGGCTAGGCCTTTAATTATAGATTCAGGAGCTTCACACCATATGATAAGAGATGCTAAACTGATTAGTAATGTTAAACCGGCTCTAGGAAGTGTTACAATAGCAAATGGTGATAAGGTACCCATTGAGGGCATAGGGAATTTGAAGTTATTTGATAAAGAATCTAAGGCTTTATACATGCCCTCCTTTACTTCCAATTTACTCTCGGTAAAAAAGGCAACTTGTGATCTTAACTGCCATGTGATCTTTAGTCCTAATGAGGTTCATTTTCAGGATATTGAGACCAGTAAGATGATTGGAAAAGGTGTGAGCAAAGGAGATCTCTATTTGCTTGAAGACACTGAACTTAAAACAAATTTACCTTATGCTTTTAATTCTGCTTCTATTTTAAATTCAAGTGCTTTGTGGCATGCTAGATTAGGCCATCCTCATACTCGTGCCTTAGGATTGATGTTACCTAACGTGTCTTTTAAGAATGATAGCTGTGAGGCTTGTATTCTTGGTAAACATTGCAGAACTGTTTTCCCTAAATCAAATTCCATTTATGAACATTGCTTTGACCTAGTTCACTCAGATGTCTGGACTGCACCTTGTGTGTCTAGGGAAAACCACAAATACTTTGTCACGTTTATAGATGAGAAATCAAAGTATACTTGGCTGACCTTAATCCAATCTAAAGATAGGGTGTTAGAAGCCTTTATTAACTTCCAAAGCTATATCACTAACCATTTCAATGCCAAGATTAAGGTTTTTAGGTCAGACAATGGTGGTGAGTACACAAGCCACAACTTCAAGAACTATTTAACTAGACATGGAATCATCCATCAAACCAGTTGCCCATACACACCTCAACAAAATGGAGTGGCAGAGAGGAAGAATAGACATCTCATGGAGGTTGCGAGGAGTATGATGTTCCACACTAATGTCCCAAAACGTTTTTGGGGTGATGCTGTGGTATCCGCATGTTACTTGATCAATAGAACACCTACACGGGTCCTCCATGATGTCTCTCCCTATGAGGTATTGAATAAAACTAAACCCTCTCTTGAGCATTTGCGTGTGTTTGGATGTCTCTGTTTTGTATTGATTCCAGGAGAACAAAGAAATAAACTTGAAGCCAAAAGTGTCAAAGCCATATTTATTGGGTATTCTGCGAATCAAAAGGGATACAAGTGTTATGTACCAGAAACCAGGAGGGTAATGGTCTCAAGGGATGTCAAATTTGTGGAATCAAAAGGGTATTATGATGAGAAAAGCTGGGATAACCTTAAAGATCTCTCAGACACCCCATCCAACAGAGCAACCAACTTGAGGATCATACTGGAGAGCCTTGGTGTTCACCAGCCCACGGAAAATGAGACTACAAGTAGGGCGCCTCATCAAACCGCAGATACAGCTCCAGAGGGCTTCCCGGCTGATCATGAGGGGGGCAACCAACCAGAACCAGAAGGAACAATGCGGCATGAAGGTTCTGAAAGCCATGATCAACCTGATCACCCACAAGATCATGAGGATGAGGACACTGAAGAACAAGTGCACACTGAAGAGCAAGCACAAGTACAACCATTAAGAAGAAGCACCAGGATTAGACATGATCCAGAAACCTGGAAAAATAAAAGGGTATACTTCAATGCCAATGTAGTCTCTCATCCCACTCAGGCAGTGTGTTCTTTGGCCCAATATCCAGAAGAACATCAAGCCTTCATAAGCAACGTAGATCAAGAGTATCTTCCAAGAACTTATGAAGAAGCCATGGCAGATGATGAGTGGAGAGCATCGGTTGAAGATGAAATCAATGCCATGATCAAGAATGATACATGGTTTGAGACTGAACTTCCCAAAGGAAAGAAAGCAGTAACAAGCCGGCTCATCTACACCATCAAGTATCTAGCTAATGGAAAACCAGAAAGAAAGAAGACAAGGCTGGTAGCAAGGGGATTCACTCAGACTTATGGAGAAGACTACTTGGATACATTTGCACCAGTAGCAAAACTTCACACCATCAGAATTATACTGTCACTTGCAACCAACTTGGAATGGGATCTATGGCAAATGGATGTGAAGAACGCTTTTCTTCAAGGAGAACTAGAGGATGAGGTCTACATGCGTCCTCCTCCTGGTCTAGAAGACATGGTCAAACCAGGAAATGTGTTGAGACTCAAGAAGGCCATCTATGGGCTGAAGCAATCACCAAGAGCATGGTACCATAAGCTCAGCACTACCCTTAATGGAAAAGGGTTCAGTAGATCTGAGGCAGACCATACTCTATTCACTCTCACCAGCCAACAAGGTATAGTAGTCATCCTTGTGTATGTTGATGATATCATCATCACAGGGAGTGACAAAGAAGGTATACAAATCACCAAGGCGTATTTAAAGTCTGTTTTTGATATTAAAGATTTAGGTGAACTAAAGTACTTTCTTGGAATAGAAGTATGCCGATCTAAAGAAGGGCTATTCTTATCCCAAAGAAAGTACACACTTGATCTCTTGAATGGAGCAGGTATGCTTGGAGAGAAACCAGCAAAGACTCCACTAGAGGATGGCTATAAAATCTTGCGTGAGGGGGAGTATGAGGCAACATCATTTGATGATCCAAAACAATACAGAAGACTAGTGGGTAAGCTTATCTATTTAACTATCACTAGACCTGATATTTGTTTTGCTGTGAACCAGGTGAGCCAGCACATGCAAGTGCCAAAGGTTCATCACTGGAAAATGGTGGAGAGGATACTTAGATATCTTAATGGAGCTCCCGGACAAGGAATATGGATGGGATGTAATGGCAACACAGAAGTAGTAGGATACTGTGATGCTGATTGGGCAGGAGACAGAAATGATAGGAAATCCACTACGGGCTATTGCACCTTCATTGGAGGCAATTTGGTAACTTGGAAGAGCAAGAAGCAAAAGGTGGTTTCATGTTCAAGTGCTGAAGCTGAATATAGAGCCATGAGGAAACTTACAAACGAGCTGGTATGGATTAAAGGATTACTCAAAGATTTGGGAGTCGAGATCACTTCTCCAATCACAATGCATTGTGATAACCAAGCAGCCATTCACATAGCCTCAAACTCAGTGTTTCATGAGAGGACGAAGCACATTGAAGTGGACTGCCATAAGGTGAGACAAATGGTGATCCAAGAAGTCATATTGCCGTGCTACACAAGGAGTGAAGATCAGTTGGCCGACATTTTCACTAAAGCCGCAAGTACCAAGGTGTGTGAGTCCATTTATCCTAAACTTGGACTCACTGACATTACCAAGGCATAATTCTCTTAGCCATGGAGCTTCTACTCTTTCCTTAGTATGTTTTTGTCCCAAAAACAGGGTTTTGCATATTAAGGTTTTAATGAGGGAAGTCTTCATGGTTTCCAAGCTTGATCATTGTATTGGATCAAGCTTGAGGGGGAGTATTGACCTTAATAAATAAAGAAGACAAGAAATAAAGAGGATGAGCTTACTTGGGAGAGAAGACATTAGTAACTTGACACACAAGGAAGCTCATCCGAGACCTAGAAGAAACGTGAGAGGCAAGGAAGAAAGAAGACATTAACTCGCCAAGTTTGAATATTCAAACTTGGAGGGAACCGGTGGAGACAAGAAAACCAAGGGGAGAATAGTTTATTAATAAAAAGGAGCATGTGCTCTCAGCAACTTGCCAGACAAGGAGCAGAACTAAAAGAGAATTGTTTATCCAGCAACTTGCCAGACAAGTTGCACTCGCCAACCTGCACATCCCACTTACCTGCCGAGAACATGCTTTGCTTCTCCCACACCAGACAATCGATCCAGAATAGCATGGGTTGGTTATTATATGGTTTATATTGTTTATTCCTGTATGGGCAGAAGGCATCTTATTGCTGTCTATTTAATACCTTGTAACCTCATTATTCAGTAGCAAGGAAAACAACCCTTCCTCATTCTCATTCTCTCTCGCAGACAAACACATAAACACTCTCTCTCTTTTCTGGTTACGGATCAAACTCACCCTTTCTCTTGTGTTCTTGAGGGTTCTTAACAATATTCTTCATATTCTAACAGTTAGTACAAGATCCTCCATCTATTACCAAGTTACATACCTTAGCTTTGATGGTGCAACGAGTGTGGAAGAGGTTTTCCCTTTGAGCCTTTTCCTCTGGATTGATGGTCACGCTCAACACTCTCCTAGTAACCAACATTTCTCCAGTGTCTGGATACTCCACTTCTTCTCCAGACTCAATCTCTTCCATGTCAGCTTCATCTTGAGACTCATAGTCCCCAAGTAATATCTCGAGTTCTTTGTTGGTTAGTATTCTTATTAGGTTCTTGTCTAGGACCTTTGTTTGGCTCACTACCCTTACCTTTGAACCGAGAATCAATCTCTACAGCCTTACCTTTGTCGGCTGGTTTGTTGGCATTAGATGCCCATGGTGCAGTTGTTCTGGCACGTCCAGCATTGGCTGTCTTGCGTTTGATCTGCTGCTCAATCTGCACGGCTAGATGCATGAGCTCATGCAGCCCACTATATTGAGTTCTCTCCACCTTCCTGGAGATACGTTCTTGGAGTCCCTCGATGAATTGAGCCATCAAAGCTTCCTCGGATTCTTCCAACTCCAGTGAGTGCATCAACTTCTCAAACTCTTCAAAGTACTCCTCTACTGACCTATTACCCTGAGATAACTTGCGAAAACGTTTTTGTAAGTCTCTGTGGTAATAATCAGGGACATACCTCAACCTCAAAAGGTATTTCATGTCAGTCCAAGTTGTGACTGCCCCAAATCGGTTCCTTCTTCTTTCAGCTACATTCCTGTCCCACCATGCTAGGGCATTCTCAGTGAGTTGAGCTGCGGCTAAGGCCACCTTCTTGTTCTCTCCATAGCCATAACATTCAAAAATGTATTCTAGGCGTTTCTCCCAGTCCAAGTACACTTCCGGATTGGACTTACCTGCAAAAGTAGGAGGAACTAGTTTAATGTCTTTGTTTTGTTCTCTAGTGTGTACCTCTCTGGCTCGGTTGTTCCTAAGGGGATCCTGTCTCCTAGGATTGCGGTTTTGGAGAGGATCTTCTTCCTCTAGGCTGGGCATGCTCTCATCATCCCCATCTTCATCGTCCGGGTTGGGGTTTTGGTTGCGGATTGGGCCTCTCCTTTGAGGTTGCTCCAGTCGGTTCAGCCTGGCATTGATCTGCTGGCCAAACTCTCCCATGACAGCCCTCATCTCGTCTCTCATAGCCGTCATGATCTGCTCCATGGTTGGAGGGTTAACTCCATCAGTTCCAAGGTCTCCCATTGTTCGGCTGATGTACTAGACTCACTCAAAAAAACAACAAAGGTTAAATACCAACGGTAACTAAAAAGGGTTTCTAAACGAAATGGAAAACTCTTTTTTTTTTTTGACTAAGTCAAAGGTAAAAGGAAAAAGAGAGAAAAGGAAATTTTCTTTAGGGTTTTTCGAAAACAAAAGAAGGAGCAAGGAACCAGCCGCAAGGATAAACAAAAAAAAGGAAAGAAACTAAAATTTTTTGGCTTTTTGAATTTTTAAAGATCTAACAACCTATTGAACAAGGTAAACTCGAGTTCTGATAAGAAAACAAGTTATGAACTACACGAACACTAGCAAGAACAATGAACTTTTTATGACTTTTCTTTTTTCGTTTAAAACGGATATCAACCTAAGCAAACAACTAAGTGCAACTCTAATACTTTTTATGGGTTTTTTTATAGTTTAACTTACACGACTATAAGCAATAACAGAAGCAAATATTTTTGGGTTTTCGTTTTAATAAGCTAAAGAACAAGAGAAACAAACGATCTAAAGATAGAGGGTAAGAAAATCCAAAGGTAGGAACCTTTGGCTCTGATACCAAATGATATAAGACTCGGAGGAGTCTTTGGAAGGGTGGTGATGATGGATTCTCAAGCTGGCTTTCACGCACTCTCTTGAGAACAAAGGATGGTCGTTTGATGAACACCTAACCGGATGAGAGATCAAGTGTGGATGGAATCTAACAAGCTGGCTTGCACGCTCTCTCTTGTTGGATCGATTGATGATGAAGATGATGGAACGAAGAACACCACAAGGATGATGATGGATCCTTGATACAGTTCAAGACTCTGCTCACTTGAATCTCACAAGAAAGAAGAAGTCGGCTGCGGCTTGCTTTAGGGGGCAAACTGACTCGTATATTGATCTAGGGTAAAAAGTTGTGTGTTACAATGGCTGCGTGTGGGACTTTATTAATAGTCCTTCAGCCTTGACCTAATGGTCGACTCAAGAAAAGGAAAAAGACTCAAAACGACAGGACTTAAGGTTTTAAACGAAAAATAGAGAACTAACATTGCCCGGTTTAAGACCAAAAAGGAAAGTTGCAAAATAAAAGAAAATAAGGCCTAAACTAAGTCTTGGCTCGAACCCTGGTTGCTTGTGGGATAGGCGAGTTCTAGGAACCACTAGACTGACCCATCTTACCTGCACAAAGTGTAAATAAAGTAAAGACTTCCCTTGGTTCAGTGTTGGCCTTCTTTGCTAGGTAGTTGATCTTGAGGACGTCTGGATCAACCTTGGTAGAACTCATGACTTGGTCTTCTATTTCTGGTACTTTAATACTTGAGTCGTTAAGGTCTTCTTCATCAGGAATGGGGTCTTCTTCCACATCCCTTCCTGCCACATAACCATCCTTGTCAGTTTCAGCCAAATAAGCTTCCTTACCTGGAGTGATATTGAGTTGCGCAAAGGCATTGCTCAAGTCATCACTTGGCTCGTTGATATGCTCTACTCTGGTGGGTTGAGCTATTGGCATGTTTAGTGATTCGTCCATATTGTCTAGGATAGCTTGAACAGCAAGTATGAATCCATCCTTGAGCCTCCTAGCCTTGGAACGGGTCATGGGGCCTTCTGTGACCTTAGGAATGGTGATGGGAGCTTGGTTCTGGTCCATGATCTCATCAATGAGGATGGCCTAATTTAGCATGCCAAGTAGTGCTATCACACGCAGAGGAGTTACTGGTCAAGCATAAATGAGAAGGAGAAGAGGGGTTAGAAGGCTTAGTCTTTTGGAGATGGTATAAACCATCTTGGCTGTTTCCTTCACCAATCACCTTCCCTGTCTTAAGGTCCTGAAACTCAACATCATTAGGCCTAAAAACCACCTGACAATTTAGGTCAACCGTGGCCTTTTTCACTGAAAGTAAGTTAGAAGCAAAACCAGGCATATAGAAGGCAGTAGATTCTCTATCAAACAACTTAAGGTTCCCTATTCCTTCTATCTTCACCTTATCTCCATTGGCTATTATAACATTCCCTAAGGCAGGCCTAACATCACTAATAAGATTCCTATCACTAATCATATGATGACTAGCACCTGAATCTATTATGATTGGCTTAGAGATAAGGGGATGTGTACCAGACTTCTTAGAGGAGATAATAGCTTTGGCTGCTTTGATTAGTGGCTCAATATCACTCATTCTGATAGGACCATCATTGATCATTGCTTTGTTCCACACTTCTCCTCCATTAGAGTCACTGGTGAAGGCTGAATACATCGATGCACCTTTAAGAGCTGGTTGATCCTCCTCCTTGAGTTTTCTTCCAGCAGGTTGGTTATCAAACCAGCTTTGCTTGATTTTCTTTCTAACTTGTCTTTTCTTGGCCTTTTTGTATCCAGGTACCAGGAAACTCCTTCCTTTCTTCCTGTGCATATCTTTTACAGCATAATCTTGCTTCCTTTCTCTTTTAAAAAGGGTGTGAGATACTTGTTCCCTTTGAACAAGAGCACACACGCCTTCAAGGTTAGGGAGCTTGTCTTCTCTCAGGATATGCTTGATTAACTGGTTGTAGGATGGATGTAGGTTCAAGAGAAGGCTGAAGACTTTGTCTTGTTCATTTCTTTCCCTTATGACTTCCAGATCCAAGGAGAAGGGCCCTAAGAACATCCAGCTCTGCCCATAAGCTTCTGAACTTGCCAAAATATAGATTGAACTCGAATTCCTCCTGCCTCAGGTTGTTGATAATCCTCTTGACTTCAAACACACGGCTCAGGTTGGAGAGATTCCCATACACAGTTTGAAGACTCTCCCAAAGATCATTGGCAGTTTCACAATGTGAGTAAGCTTCCAAGATAGATTCAGAGAGAGAGTTGTGGATGATATCAAGTGCTTTCTGGTCTTCTACTACCCACTTTTCTTCATCCTTCAGACCATTTGCCTGACCATCCTCTTGAGTCATCCTCTTTGAAGTTTCAGCCTTCATGATGTGGCTGTCCCAAAGTCCATGACTCCCCAAGGTAACTCTGGCCACTCTTGACCATAGCAAGTAGTTATAACCCTCAAGGGTTACTGGAATAAGACTAATTTTCTTCATTTCCATGGCTAGATTTCTTTTACCCAATGGTTAAAGTTATTGTCCAGTGGGTAAAGATGAAGAACACAGAAATTTAAAAAAACAAGAAACAGAATGTGATTTGTGGATGGAAATGGGAAAATAAGAGAGTAAATAGAGAAACAAAGGAGGTGAGGAACTTAGATGCTCTGAGAATGAAGAACACAGAGAATTTTGAAAAAGAAACAGAGTAAAACAGAGCAAAACAGAGTAAAACAGAGTAAAACAGAGTAAAACCAGAATAAAACAGAGAAAGAGTAAAGTAGATTTGCGGAATATAAAGAAGATTAGGAGCTTAATGCTCTGATACCATGTTAGAATTATGAAAGTATGATGAGAATAGAAGAGAATGGTCGAGTTTGGTTGAGAATGAGTGAAGAACTAGAGAGATGAACTCAAGAACACATTTCTGGGCAGAATAAAGAGAGAGAGAGATTGTAGAGAGAAAATGGAGATCCACTCTCTTTGCATAAACTAATTTCGTGGTTTACAACATATATAGACAATAATAAAGAATAAAGAAAAGCTGAGCAGAAGAAGACAGGGCACAAGGTGCCAAAGAGTGAAAGTGACAGCTCCTTATTTTGAATTCCTTAAGGCAGCATGTGATCTCTTCTTGGCTTCTTCTCCAACGTCTCTCTCTTGTTCCAGACAGTCACAAGAGCTTCCAGAAGCCCTGTTCTTCACTCTTTGTTCAGCCCTAACCCTTGCTTGCCTTGCACTCCACTTCTGGTCTTGACTAGGTCAAACTGTACTGAATAAGCTAACTTAATTCATTCTTCTGCCTTGTCTCCATTATTCTTTCTTCATGTCAATATTTGGTTCTTATTCCAATAAGTGGGACGAGTCTTAGGTCCGTTATCCCCTTCAATTCCTTTTCCCTTGTCCACTGGTTTGTTGTAGTTGCTGGTGCTTGAGTTCCAGGTGGATTGAGACTTGCTTCTGGAGCTCTTCTTCTTGATGTGTTGCTCTGCTTGGACAGCTAGGTGAAAGAGATCCCTCATATCAGTGTAACTCTGCCTTTCAACCTTGCAGCTTATCCTATCTTGTAGTCCGTCAATAAACTGAGCCATAGTAGCCTCTTCATCCTCATTAAGGTCTAGGCGATTTCTCAGCTTCTCAAACTCCTCATAATACTCTTCCACTGACTTGCTGAGCTGCTTAAGTGATCTGAACTTCCTCTGTAGATCTCGGTGAAAGTGTTGTGGAACAAATCTCTGCTTCATTGCGTCCTTCATGTCTAACCAAGAGTCTAATTGTCTCAGATTACTTCTCCTTCTATGTGAACACAATCTATCCCACCAGGAAAGAGCATTGTCAGTGAGTTGAGCTACTGCTAAAGCAACTCGTTTGGGACCAGGGTGGTTGTAGTAGTTAAAGATATGATCCATCCTCTTCTCCCAATCAAGGTAAGCTTCAGGATCAACCTTTCCAGCAAAGGTTGGGGCTTCCATCTTGATGTGTTTGTTGAATAGAGGTCTTAATATGATAGAGGAAGGCTTATGAAGAGGAGAGGAAATGGTTTGGATCAGTCCGTACATGTCCGTACAAATAGGCCGTACAGGCCGTACAACTTGACCGTACAAGTGGGTGAAGAAGTTTACCGCGGACGAGGAAAGTTACCCGGGTAAGAGTAACTCGACCCAGAGTGACTCTTACTAGTTACCAAGCGAACCAAGCTTGACTGAGGCGGGCGTTTGACAGGCTGGCTCGTGCTGGAAGAGCATCTGGTCAAGATGCCAAAGGAATCTCGCGTGTGAAGCTTTCCAGCCACAAGAATTCAAACGGGACGCTCCTTGGTCTTTGACTCCACACGCCTGTTGAAAAAGCTTATCCAGAAACCTTATCCTGTATCCGTTGTAGGGCTTTACTCTTCCTCTATATATTTGTAACCTCTGTTCATCAATAATAACCCGAAATATTCAGTCTCCTCTCTTAGTCTCTCTCAATGGTTTCTTGTCTTTCTCGTCGAGTCTCTTCTTCTTTAGTCTAAATCTCTCTCTGAATCTCTTATTCTCTTCTTATTCTCTTAATCTCTATCAATCTTTCAGTGTTCCCGCCCTTGGTGGTGGTGCTGTTGGCGAGGAGCTCTCAAGGGAGGTAAGTAGTCCTCTTCTTCAAACTCTTGGTGCCTGTTTTGCCGGCGAGGAACTCTAGGTGGGGGCATGAACTCCTCTCCTTCCTCATCACCATAGTCATCTGGCTGAAGGCCTGCTCTTTGGGTTGGATTAGGGACACGTTGCTGGCCAGTGTCTTCATCAGTCTGTTGATTCCGTGTACTAGTCTCCGGATTGTCATTGTGGTGCACACCTTCTCTTCTGTTGTTGCCTTGGTTTGGATTGAGGAACCTATCAACATTCCGGACTGCTTGCATTGTTGGTCTTTGCTCGACCCTAGTTAGCCTATCTCCAAGGTCTTGGCGCATTGCCATCATGTCTTCTCTCAAGGCTGCAAACATCTGTTGGAATAACGAAAGAAAGAGAAGAAGATGAAGCAGCAAGCTGGATTAAGGTTCAAACAGGGACAGAAAAGTAAGAAGATTTGAAGCTGTCTACAGTTCATCAAAAACCTAAGCAGACTTAACTTGCAAGGCAATAAGTGAGTGGGGAAGACCTTGTGGACGTGGCTGAAGTTCTAGAAGTCAAGGAAAATCAGTTTGAATGTAATTGGAACAATCTGGTTTGATTTAAGCAATAAGAAGTCACATGGGGTGCATAAGGAGCTGTGTAGACATGTTACTGTCACCAAGGAAGGCTGTGCCTCTCCTCCTGTCCCTTTCCCTCCTCTGGACATGCCAGTTTGTCTTCAACAGCCTGCTCTACACCAGTCTGTCCAGCCAGTTCTGAATCATCTTTCCATACAGTATTATTAGTTTAGGTTACCTCTTATATTGTTAGTTTAATGTGTTTGTAGTCTTGTGAGTTGTTTGTGTCTTGGCTATAAAGCCCCCACATGTAACCCACGAAATCTCTAAGGAGAAATGAACCAACTCCTTCACTTACTCTCTGGTTCACACACTCTCAAAGACTCTTCTCTCTCTGGTCCACACGGCCTCATACTCTCCAAACTTTCATAATCTCTCAATCTCGCTCACAAAACAGTCTCTTAGCCAAAACTGATTCTCTTTCACCCAAACTCTTCATTCTCTGAATACACTTGTCTAAACACTTCATTCTCACCATATTATCATCATTTTCTCTCTATTTTCACAACATCTGCATGAGGGCGACTTGCTCAACTGCTTCTCCCATGGCTGCTGTCGATTAACCTAACAAGAAACAAAGAAGACCTAAGTTTCTGCTTGAGTTAATAAAAAGGAAAGACAAGAAAAAAAATAATCGAGAATGTTTTCTTTTTTTTTGTAAAATTTGAAGAGTAATAATTAAAATAAGTTAAACTACTTTTTTTTGTTTTTTTTGAGTTTTTAAATTCGAAAAACTGAAGAGAAAATAAAAGAGTGGTCTGCAAGCAAAATAAATGGAAAAGAGTATCGACCAAAAAAGGAAAGTAGTATCGACCAAAATGGAAAACCGGATATGCACTTAATACTAACACTTTTTTCTGATTCTTTTGCACGAAAATAATGATCTAGGGACAACCTAAACTCGACATCAATAAGAACAGGATGAACAAAAGTGTTTAAGAAAGATGAAACAACTAGATGCAAAAGAGACAAATCGATTTCTTTATAAGGTTTTCTTTCTTTATGAAATTGAACAAGTTAGACAAGATGCAACAGAAACAATATGACTTCTTATGGGTTTTATTTCGTGAATACAAAACAAAAATAAACGAATGCAAGTAAGAAGAGATAGGATAGATGCAACCTGATGCTGAAGGAACTTCAGCTCTGATACCAGAAATGATACAAGCCTAAGCTATCAAAGGCTGTATGATCCTTAGTACAAGAGAGGGAGCCGATCTGCACAAGGGGTGACTCGTCTGGATTGATCTAATCAACCAAAGGAATCTGGACAGAAGTAACTTGATGGATTGAAGTGCACCACACGAGGAGTGGAGGGTCTCGTGATACAACACAAGGTTTCTCTAGGCCGTGGAGGTACTGGTCTCACAAGGCAGAGAGAAAGGAGGCGAATTCTAGAGAGAGAATTCTAGGGTTTCCGAAGAAAAGGTTTTCTGTTTATTCAAGACTGCCCAAAGAAAGGGGGCGTGCAAAACATATAAATAGGACTAAAGGAACAGGCTCCTTTAGGTCAAGAAATAAAAACTATAGTTTAAAAAAAGGAAATATAAGAAAATGACATAATTCGTCATAACCTTGGACCGAAATAGCATCTAGGAATTATGTGAAGCAGATTGTGGCCTCGTTAAAAACCTTCCTCCGTAAAACCCACTGGGACAAAACCAAGAGCAAGGAAAAGAGCACACACAAGGAGCTTGGCCTAGTTACTTGATCAGTCCAAGAGTCTTGCTAGGCAAGTTGGTCTTCTATGGCAATGATCATCAGATTGTTGTGGCTATGGTTTGGAATGAGTGGCCAGGGATCTCCTCTTGATGCTTTGGTATGTTCACCCGGTCCATCATCCTTCAAGCTTGGCTCTCCCATCTTCAGGGCATCCATCTTGGTGCTATCATCAGTAGCTTCTTTAGTGGTGTTAACCTGTTCAAGATCAGAAGCAAGTATCATGCTCTCATTAAACTTATGTTGAAGTATCTTAGCTCTTTGTCTGGTTATAGCTCCCTTGTATACGGTTGGTACTGGCACTTCTTGAACCGTCTCTGCCTTAGTTATCTTGCTGATCATGTCTTGAATGTCAGGTTCAGTTAGGTCTGGCTCAAGCTCTGGTTGAATGTCCTCATCAGAAGATGGCTCAGTAGGTTTGTTTGGGAGCAAAGGAGAACCGGTCATGGTCAACCAAGCTGAAGCAGCAGTGGCAAACAAGAATGTGTACAAGCAAGAGGATAAGAGGTCTTTGATTTGTGACCACTGCAAGAAGAAAGGCCATCTCAAGGACAAGTGCTGGATACTGAATCCTCACCTAAAGCCAAACAAATTCAAGGAGAACCGCATTCAGTACATGGATGCAAGGGCTAACTTCTCCACTGATGGTGCTGAACCAGCGATGTAAGCTTCCTCATAGCTCTATATTCAGCTTCAGCACAAGTCACTTTCACCCACAGAACCTCGGCCAGAGCATCTTTATTTTATTCATTTCTTTTTGTCTGTTCAGAAGTGTACAGAAGGCATCTTGCCTATTTAAGTTACTTGTATGCAGTTTACACAAAGCAAGGAATAAAATCTCCTTTTCTATTCTCTCGTGCAAACATTTCTCTCTCTCTTGTTGATCTGAAGTAATAAAGAGAGGAGGTTTAAAGGGTTTAGGATGGTGTTTGGGATCAAAGGGAGGATGTGCAAATTCCGGGTCAAGTGTACGGACGGTACGGACCGTACGGACTGTACGGCCGACCGTACGGACCACTCGACCCAAATGACTTTAAACTCGACCAAATCACATTTTGGTCTTGTGCAAATTCCGGGTCAAAATGTACGGATCCGTACAACTCATGGTCCGTACATCCATGGCCGAAACTTGAGTCACAAGGCAGAAGGAAGAAGATAACCTTGGTGGGTGAAAAGGGAGAAGGTTAACTGGTTGGTAACTCGGTAAAGAATGGCTCGCGGATAAGGGGTCAAGCTTGACCAAGACAGCCTGTCCAAGGCTGGAAAGGAGAAGGCATCTGGTCAAGATGCCAAAAGCATCTCACACCCTCAGCCACTCGTTCAAACCAGGCGCGCCTCTCCCCTTGACCGGCCACGTCTCCCTCTCCTTAACCATTGCTTTATGTATCCGTTGTAACCCTAAAGCTCTGCCTATATATTTGTAACTCCTCTCTGAATAATCAATCAAGCAAATCATTACTTTCTCTTGTTGTTCTCTCTTCTCTCTCTCGTGTTCATCATGAACATCGAGTAAACTCTCTTCTATTCTCTCAATCTTTCACTCTTTCTCTCATTCTCTCAAAATCTCATCTCTCTCTCCTCCTGTTCTCGAATCAAACTCCCCTTTTCTCTTGTGTTCTTCATTCTGTTCTTAACAAAACTTACATGGTATCAGAGCCTTTTGGCTCCTAAACCTATTTTTTCTTCCGCAAAACTACTCTATTCTCTTCACTCTTTCTTTTCAACCGATCAGTTCTTGAGTTTCTTGAAGAACATCCTTTTATCCAGTGGATAATAGCTCTGTTCTTGCGAGTTCTTCAACTGTTCTTCATCTTTGTTTGCTTCTTATTTTCTTGAGACATAGAGAGATAGCTTGTTCCTATTTGTTTTCTGTCTAAACTCTTATCCAGAAACCAAATATTTTCCAGTTTTCTTTCAAAACCCTCAAGAACACCCTTTTACCCACTGGATAATAGCAACTCGAAATGGAGCAAAACAAGGCAGTGGTGATTCCAGTCACTCTTAAAGGAGTGAACTACCTTCTATGGTCAAGATTGATCAAGAATGCCCTTGGTGGAAGAGGTTTATGGTCCCATATCACTCCTGGTGAGGCGCCAAAACAAACCAGCCAAGGAGAAGATGGAAAGGAGATTGTGGTGGTAGATGAAGGCAAATGGAGTCAAGAGGACTTTATGGTGCTGAATATCATCCAGAGCTCACTTGATGGTCCCATAATGGAGGCCTACTCTTACTGTGAAACCGCAAAGGAGTTGTGGGATACACTACAGAAGGTGTATGGTAACATATCCAACCTCAGTAGGGTCTTTGAAGTGAAGAAAGCTATCAACTGCTTGAACCAGGAAGACATGGACTTTAACCAACACTTTGGTAAGTTCAGAGCTCTCTGGGCAGAGCTGGAGATGCTGAGGCCATGTACCACTGACCCTACTACCCTGAATGAGAGGCGTGAGCAAGACAAAGTGTTTGGTCTACTCCTCACTCTCAACCCAGCTTACAACGACCTCATTAAGCATATTCTGAGGGCTGATAAGCTACCAAGTCTAGAAGAGGTGTGCTCCCAAATCCAGAAGGAACAAGGCTCAGTTGGTTTGTTTGGAGGAAAAGGAGAACTCAACTTAGCCAACAAGGCTGAGATAGTATCTGCAAACAAGGCCTTCTTCAAACCAGAAGATAGGAAGAAGTCAGTGACTTGTTGAGGCGTCCCTAGGATGCTCTTTGGTTGATAGGGATGGATAGATCCTTGCAAGAACGAATCAGAGACTCAAGTTCTTCAAGGTTGTGGATTGAATGGTGACACAAGAGGGATGGAAGATCTCTTGATACTCCTAGATGAACAAATCGGATATGACACACCAATTTAGACACCCTTAGGTCTCTGGATATTACACACCAGAACTCGACACACTTTCTAGAGAGAGAGCCGTCAAGAGAGAAAAGAAACTCGTGGTTTATTGATTGCTTGAGTACCATAGGGTTTAGGGAACCCTTTAAATAAAAAGAAACCAGAGAACAGGCTCTCTAGGGTTTCGAAAATAGTAAAAAGGAAAACTATGGTTTAAAAATAACATAAGCTTTAAAATGAAATAAAATGTAAACTTCTGCTAGTCTTGGGCCGAGATAGAGCCTAAGTGATGTGTAAGACAAGTTGTGGCCTCGTTAAAAACCTTCCTCCGGAAAACCTCGTGGGACAAAACCAAAAGCAAGGAAAAGAGCACGCACCAAATGTCTTGCCTAGACACTAACTACACCAAAGATAAGGATCCATTATCTCTTTTTGATGGATCAGCCACGAAATTCAAGTCCAAGAACCCATTGTAATCTCTTTTGGATCCAGTGGCCCAAGAAGAATGTTGCAGCCCATGGAGAGTTCATAACAAGATCAATATGGGCTTGTTTCATGCCAAATTCGACCAGCCTTTTCTTCAGTCCATTTCAAGCCCATTCTCACCAAGAATACCAAGAGGGAGTCAGCAAGAAGTCTTGGTCGTGGCATGCCAAGAGTCATTCCACAAGAACACTTAATCTGGTCCAAAATCAAGTCTACATTCCTAGTTTCTAATTTTCTTAATTTCTGCACTTTGTCTTTTCATTTCTACATTCTTGTAAGCTATATATAGATGAGGCACGACCTCAATAAGATCATTCACCTTTTTATCAAAATTTACTACTAAAACTGTGAATCCTTTGTTCATCTTTGAACACTGATTGCTAAGAGTTCATTCTCTGCAAGCAAACCTGTCTTTGATCGAAAGCAGAGTTCATTCTCTTGATCAAGGACACATCTACACAAGTGTTGATCAATCCACAGATCCTCACTGAAGTTCATCAACCATTTCGACTTCTATCCATCAGATCCATCATCATCCATCATCCAAACCATCAGATCAACCTTCAAAAGAATCAGGGACAAAGGATCTCGTCCTAAGGGGTCCATCAAGTGGTATCAGAGCAGATTTGAAGGCTCTTGATCTCTGGTTTGATTCTGACTTTTCACATTCTTTCTGTTTTTGGGGTTTTTGATCATTTGATCTTTTGTTCTCTTTAAACACTCTTTTCTGTCTATCTGTTGTATCTGCAAGAGGGCCAACCAGATTATCAAAAAAAAAAAAGAAAAAAAAGAAAATCAAAAGAAAAAAAACCATAGAAAAGTTGAAGAGAAATCCAACTTGGCTGAGGAGAAATCCAGCCCTGGTGGTAAAGCCTCTTGCAAACAAAAATCTTGCAATCTGTCTATCTCTTTCTTCTGTTTTGGGTTGGGGTTTGTTCTCTAAAGGCTTGATCTTTGTTTGTTGCTGAGCTACTGGATTCACAGAGAAATCTCACAGAAAAAAATAAGAGAGAAACACTTGAGAGATTGTGAGGCTTCGGTTATTCATATCTGTGCTAACTTTTGTTGTTGAGATTGTAACAGGAAACCATGGCTGGAGATGTCAGTAAAAGAAAGAAAGAACCAACTGTGACATTGAATAAATTGCAGATGGAAGCAATGATGTCTGAGATAATGAAAAGAATGAAAAAGACTGATCCATTTCAACAGAAACATGCTGATGATTTCTTTGGTAATGTTTCACAGGTTCAGAAGGATGCTAAGATCAAAAGGAGGAGCAGAATACCATATTTCTGTGGCAAAAACGACCATGATGGCTACTTAGAGTGGGAACAGCAAATGGAACTTCTTTTTGATGGCCAAAACTACTCAGAAAGGAAGAAGGTTAGATTGGCTACAACAGAGTTCTGTGGTGATGCCATTCAATGGTGGGATCAGCTTGTTACTACCAGAAGAAGAACAGGAGAAGCACAAGTTGCATCTTGGTTTGAGCTGAAACACTTCATGAAGAAACACTTTGTTTCGGGTAACTACAGCAGAAAACGTCCTAGACATGCCAGAGAAGAGACAAGAGATTTCTATGGTCATGATCCCATAAAGAAGTCTCAGAAACAACAAGCAGCACTTGATTATTTGGACAGCCAACAGTTTCAAGATGATTTCAAAAGAATTGCACAACAAGTTCTTCAAGATTTTGAAACAGAAAAGCAGAGGATACCAACCTCACGTCCTTCCTCAAAGGTTTATGGTCCAAGGAGTTGTAGCAAGAAAGAGCAGGCTATACAAGAGCTGAAAACAGAGCCATCTAAGGTGAGTAAAGAACCTGAGATAGAACCTGAGTGTTCTCTTTTCTCTCCTCAATCTGAACTTGTTATCAGTAAAACCTGTGAAGAACTAACTTGTTTTGAACCGGAGGAACCGAGTAGCCTTGTTACAGTATCTCAGGTATTAGTAGAACACTCACTAGAAACAGAACAAAAGACTCTAACAAAAGGAGAAGTGTTGGTGAAGCCAAACAACATTGAAGCAGAAATTGATGATAAGTCATTCTCTCTGGAATCTCAAGGGCACTGTAAGGATCTTGTAATGGTTAATTATGTGCCTGATTTGTTTGTTATGGTCTCTTCTGGTGATGTAAAACGTTTTGGTCTTGAAAGAGTAAAAGAATTTTGTGTTTCAGACACTGTTTTTGATAACATGATCCATTCTTTTAAGAAACTTGAACCTGATAAACTCTCTGATCAAAATCGTTTTCAATGTGGTAGTGTGACCAGTTCTAGCCTTGTTTTGAGTTTTGATAAGTTTATGGAACATAGCAAAAGCCTGGATCACCATGAAAAGACATTAGAGCTTGTCCTGCAACAACCTGATTTCTTTTGCAGAAAACCTTGTGATTCAATTGCTTGTTTTAAAGATACTGTCTTTGATCTGAGTTTTTCTAGGCATGAAATGGTCTCTGATGATTTATTTGCATTTGCTTATGCCCTGAATGAGCCTAAGAAGTTGCAGGAACCAAAAGCACTTAGAGCTGAAACCAAGTTTGTTTCTGATTCTGTTTTGAAACCTGCTAGTCTATGTTCTGAAACTGGAAAATCTTGGTTTGTAATGGGATCATACTTGCAGAATGATGTTGTTTTGAGCTTTGATGATATACTAGTGTACAACACATTCTTTGAAAAACATGGTGAGCCTTTTATAAGTGATTCTCAGTTTGAACTTAATCCTTTGTGGTCAGATTCTGAGAAAGTTAAGCACGTTTTGAAGATGTTCTATGGCATTTCTTGCCTTGAAAACATTCTGGTTTAAACACTTTCTTTGATAAACAAGCTGAGCCTTTTATAAGTGATTCTCTGTTGTGTTCTGAATCTGAGAAAGCTAGGAATATTTTGAAGTTGTTCTTTAGGAACTCTGCTATCACGTGCCTGGACACCATTTTTGTGTACAACACTTACTTTGATAGGCATCATGATGGTCTGAAACGTTTGCAGCATGATCTAGGAAAAGAAAGTTTGGGTTTTGATCTGAACAAGGGCATGTCTTGCACTGATTCTGGTATTCTAGTTTCTGTTTTGAGTGTCCAGGATCAACAGAGTCAGTCGCAAAGGAATGCAAGGAACAAGGACAAACACCATGCTTATCAGCCTGAAATTTGGATATGGAAGTACTTGAGGAAAATGGCTTCAAAACTCCAAGGAAATTTCCTTCTAAAACTTTTCTTTGTTGTTGCTTACATATTTCTTTGCTTGAACCTTTTTCTAAAGTCTAACTTGTTTCCTTTTGATGTAGGAGATACAGATTTGAGGACAAATCTTTCAAAGGAGGAGGGGATGATGTAACCATGGCTGAGCCAGCTGATCATCCAACAAAGGACAAGCCAGGATGGATGGAAGGCGAGCATATTGAGCTAAAACCAGCTGGAGAGACTGAGAAAGAGCTGATACAGAGTGTGTACAGGCTTAAACCAGCTGAAGACGAGCTGAACCAGCTGAGTGACACTACACTAGGACGAGCTGAGCTGAATAAGAGTGACACTAAAGCTGCCATGGACCTAGCTGGACAAGTGATTTTCGACCCAAATAAGAAGATGGATCAGATTTGTTTCTCTCAACCCAAAAGGAGTTCAAAACCAAAGATAAGGATCCATTATCTCTTTTTGATGGATCAGCCACGAAATTCAAGTCCAAGAACCCATTGTAATCTCTTTTGGATCCAGTGGCCCAAGAAGAATGTTGCAGCCCATGGAGAGTTCATAACAAGATCAATATGGGCTTGTTTCATGCCAAATTCGACCAGCCTTTTCTTCAGTCCATTTCAAGCCCATTCTCACCAAGAATACCAAGAGGGAGTCAGCAAGAAGTCTTGGTCGTGGCATGCCAAGAGTCATTCCACAAGAACACTTAATCTGGTCCAAAATCAAGTCTACATTCCTAGTTTCTAATTTTCTTAATTTCTGCACTTTGTCTTTTCATTTCTACATTCTTGTAAGCTATATATAGATGAGGCACGACCTCAATAAGATCATTCACCTTTTTATCAAAAATTCCTCTGAAACTGTGAATCCCTTGTTCATCTTTGAACACTGATTGCTAAGAGTTCATTCTCTGCAAGCAAACCTGTCTTTGATCGAAAACAGAGTTCATTCTCTTGATCAAGGACACATCTACACAAGTGTTGATCAATCCACAGATCCTCACTGAAGTTCATCAACCATTTCGACTTCTATCCATCAGATCCATCATCATCCATCATCCAAACCATCAGATCAACCTTCAAAAGAATCAGGGACAAAGGATCTCGTCCTAAGGGGTCCATCATTATGGAGGTTGCCAGAAGCATGATGTTCCACACAAATGTTCCAAAACGTTTTTGGGGTGATGCTGTGGTCTCAGCATGCTATCTAATAAACAGAACTCCTACAAGGGTCCTCCATGATGTCTCTCCCTTTGAGGTATTGAATAAAAACAAACCCTCTCTTGATCATTTGCGTGTGTTTGGGTGCCTCTGTTTTGTTTTGATTCCAGGAGAGCAAAGAAATAAACTTGAAGCCAAGAGTGTCAAAGCAATATTCATTGGGTATTCAGCTAATAAGAAAGGGTACAAGTGCTATGTACCAGAAACTAGAAGGGTGATGGTATCAAGGGATGTCAAATTTGTGGAGTCAAAGGGGTATTATGGTGAGAAGAGCTGGGAAAATCTGGAGGATCTTTCACACGCCCCATCAGATAGAGCAACTAACCTGAGAATCATCCTGGAAAGTCTTGGAATTAACCAGCCTTTGGCAACGGAAAAGCCAAGAGAACACTCTACCCAAGTGGCTGATCCAGTTGAAGATGGTATCCATGTTGATCATGAAGGGGGGAACCAACCAGAACCAGAAGAAACAATGCAACATGAAGGTTCTGAAACTCATGATCAACAGGATCCAGAGGAAGTCCAAACACAACCAGAAGAAGTGCAAGTGCAACTGTAAATTTAGAGATTCAGAGAGCTTTTAATGGAAGAACATGATGAACAAACTGAAGAACAAGAGAGAGAAGAGAGGATTCGTGTAGGTAGAGAATAAAGAGAGAGGAAAGTGTTTTCCTTGCTTAGATTAGTTTCTGAGTACATGCCTATTAATAGACAACAACTAATAAACTATTCAGACAAGTTGAGCAGAGAAAATATTAAACAATTGGGTCTGGAGCAGTCTGAAGAAGGGCAGGGGCTCGTCCAGCCATGTTAGAAAGTGACAGGTGAAGAATGGTCCCCCCCTCTCTCCATTTGAATTCATTTGAACTCTTCTGCCCTTGGCCTTATCCTCCAACGTCTATTTTCCTTTGTCAACATCCTCCTTTGGTTCTGAATAGAGTAAGCTTCCTTCCTTTTCAATTTAAACCTTCCCTTGTCTTGCAAGCCACGTTAGGTCACTCCTTGACCTAACTGTACGGACAAATGGTTATTTCATACTTGATCATTCTGGATGATTCTCTTGCCTTGATATCTTCTTCTCTATTATTCATGTCTTCTTGTCAACATTTATTTCCAGATTATTTATTCTTCATGTCAACACTCCCCCTCAAGCTCGACCATAGGGACTGGTCAAGCTTGGAATTCGTGAAGCATGTAGACATGAAGAATAAATAATCTGGAAATAAATGTTGACAAGAAGACATGAATAATAGAGAAGAAGATATCAAGGCAAGAGAATCATCCAGAATGATCAAGTATGAAATAACCATTTGTCCGTACAGTTAGGTCAAGGAGTGACCTAACGTGGCTTGCAAGACAAGGGAAGGTTTAAATTGAAAAGGAAGGAAGCTTACTCTATTCAGAACCAAAGGAGGATGTTGACAAAGGCAAATAGACGTTGGAGCATAAGGCCAAGGGCAGAAGAGTTCAAATAAATTCAAATGGAGAGAGGGGGGGACCATTCTTCACCTGTCACTTTCTAACATGGCTGGACGAGCCCCTGCCCTTCTTCAGACTGCTCCAGACCCAATTGTTTAATATTTTCTCTGCTCAACTTGTCTGAATTGTTTATTAGTTGTTTTTGTTTTGTTTGCCTATTAATAGGCATGTACTCAGAAACTAATCTAAGCAAGGAAAACACTTTCCTCTCTCTTTATTCTCTACCTACACGAATCCTCTCTTCTCTCTCTTGTTCTTCAGTTTGTTCATCATGTTCTTCCATTAAAAGCTCTCTGAATCTCTAAATTTACATGGTATCAGAGCCATAAAAGCTCTTGAAACCTTATTCTTCCTATTCTCTTTCATTTCTTCCGCAAACTTACTCTGTTTCATCTATTCCTCTGTTTCATCACTCTGTTTCATTACTCTGTTTCATCACTTAGTTCATTTCGAAATCCTTGAAACACTCTATTACCTGCTGGAAAAGAGAGATTCAAGATGGAGAACTCAAAACTCGTGGCTATTCCAGTGACCTTAACTGGTGTTAACTATCTGCTGTGGTCTAGACTAGCCAAGACAGCACTTGGAGGTAGGGGCTTATGGGAACATGTTTCTGTTGGAGAAGCCCCAACAAAAACCGTCCAAGATAAAGATGGTGTGGAGAAGGTGGTGACTGTTGATGGAAAATGGGGTCAGGAGGACTTCATGGTGATGTCCATTATTCAAAACAGTCTGGAACCATCTATCTTGGCAGCTTACTCTTACTGTGAGAGCTCCAAAGAGTTGTGGGATACACTGCAAAAGGTGTATGGCAACATTTCAAACCTGAGTAGAGTCTTTGAAGTCAAGAAGGCTATTAACTCACTTCACCAGGAGAGCATGGACTTCAATCAACACTTTGGCAAGTTCAGAGCATTGTGGGCTGAGTTAGAAATGCTGAGACCAAGCACCCTGGATCCAAACGTTCTTAATGAGAGGAGAGAGCAAGACAAGGTCTTTGCTTTGCTTCTTACTCTAAACCCAGGGTACAATGATCTCATCAAACACATGCTCCGGGCTGAGAAGCTACCAACACTAGAAGAGGTTTGTGCTCAAATCCAGAAGGAGCAAGGCTCAGTTGGTCTCTTTGGAGGCAAAGGCGACTTGGTCTTAGCAAACCAAGCTGAAGGAGTTGCAAACAAAGGTTACTTTAAGGCTGAAGACAAGAAGGTGTGGATTTGTGACCATTGCAAGAAGAAGGGTCATGGGAAGGACAAGTGCTGGCTTCTCCACCCTCACCTCAAGCCTCAGAAGTTCAGGACTCCTTACAATGATGCAAGAGCCAACTTCTCTGGTGATATGGGTGAGCCATCTGCTCCAGGAACCATGCGCTCCTTCAATGGACTTGGACCTGGTGAGGGAAAGGCCTTAGCATCCAGTAGCTGCTCAACCTTGAGGACAACTCAAGATGAAGTCATCAAGCGCTCTGACATTGAGGCTCTCATCAAAATCCTCAAGGACAACTCTGGTAACACCCTTGGTACCTCTTTACATGCTTCAAATAGTGGTATCTCCTTGAATGCCTTAGCTGGTTCTGAATTGACAAAACCCTTAGTTATAGATTCAGGAGCTAGTCACCACATGATTAGTGATCTAAACTTGATTAAAAATATTGTTCCTGCCTTAGGAAATGTTATGATAGCCAATGGAGAAAGAGTGCCAATTAAAGGGATAGGTGATCTTAGGTTATTTGAAAAAGATTCTAAAGCTTTTTACATGCCTAGTTTCACATCCAACCTGTTATCAGTTAAGAGAGCAACTAATGACTTGAATTGCAAGGTTACCTTCACTCCTAATGATGTCTACTTTCAGGATATTGAAACTAGTAGGTTGCTTGGCAAAGGTGTGACCAAGGGAGACTTGTACTTGCTTGAAGACACCAAGCTTGCAACTGATTTATATTCTGCTTTAAATTCAAGTTTTAATTTCCCTAAAGATGTAATGTGGCATGCTAGATTAGGACATCCCCATTCTCGTGCCTTGAACATCATGCTTCCTAGTATTTCTTTTAAAAGTGATTGTGAGGCTTGTATCTTAGGCAAGCATTGCAAAAATGTGTTCCCTAGATCAAGTACTATCTATGAAAATTGCTTTGACCTTATTCACTCTGATGTTTGGACTGCTCCATGTGCATCTAGAGAACATCATAGATACTTTGTGACATTCATAGATGAGAAGTCTAAATACACATGGATCACACTGCTGCAATCAAAAGATAGGGTCTTAGAAGCTTTTATAAATTTTCAGAGTTATGTGTCTAACCATTTCAATGCCAAGATAAAAATTTTTAGATCAGATAATGGAGGGGAATACACAAGCAATGCATTTCAACAACACTTAGCAAAGCATGGGGTGATCCATCAAACCAGCTGCCCATACACACCTCAACAGAATGGTGTAGCTGAGAGAAAGAATAGACACCTCATGGAGGTTGCCAGGAGCATGATGTTCCATACGAGTGTACCCAAAAGATTTTGGGGAGATGCAGTATTGACAGCCTGCTATTTGATTAACCGAATTCCCACCAGAATTCTACAGGATCACTCTCCATTTGAGGTACTCAACAAAACCAGACCATCTATAGATCATATGCGTGTGTTTGGGTGTCTTTGTTTTGTTTTGATACCAGGAGAGCAAAGAAACAAGCTAGAGGCTAAGAGTACAAGGGCAATGTTCATTGGGTACTCCCCAAACCAAAAAGGGTACAAGTGCTATTCACCAGAGACTAGGAGAGTCATGGTGTCTAGGGATGTGAAGTTTGTAGAATCAAGAGGGTATTATGATGACAAGAGTTGGGATGAGTTGGAAAACCTATCCTAATCAGCCTCTGATAGAGCAAGCAATCTTAGGCGTTTGATGGAAAGTCTTGGGGTCAGTATGCCTGAAGCAAGGGTGGAAACTGAACCAAAGGATACCAGGAGGGACCCCACACCACCTACTGAAACTGAGTCAAGTATTGATGAGATTGGGGTTCCTCACCTTGATCATGAGGGGGGCAATGACAATCTGGCTGAGCCACAACAGGATACCTCAGCAACAACTCATGATCAAGCTGAGCAACAAGAACAAGAGGGTTCAGTGTTAAATGAAACTCAGTCTTCAGATGATGAGGAGGAAGCACAACCACCACTAAGGAGGAGTACCAGAATCAAACAACCAGCTTCTAACTGGATCAACACAAGGGTGTACTTCAATTCTCAGGCAGTAGCACATCCTATCCAAGCTGTTTGCTCCCTAGCTCAGTATCCTCAGGAACATGTTGTGTTCATTGGAGAACTGGACCAGGAATACATTCCAAAGTCTTATGAGGAAGCTATGGAGCATAAGGAGTGGAGAGAATCAGTTGGAAATGAAACAAATGCAATGATTGTCAATGATACATGGTATGAAGTGGAGCTTCCCAAAGGCAAGAAAGCTGTAACAAGTCGTTGGATCTTCACAATCAAGTACAATGCGGATGGTACAGTGGAGAGGCGCAAAACAAGACTAGTAGCAAGGGGCTTCACTCAGACCTATGGGGAAGACTACCTTGATACTTTTGCACCAGTCGCCAAACTACACACCATAAGGATCATCCTATCTTTGGCAGTTAACTTGGAGTGGGATCTATGGCAAATGGATGTCAAAAATTGATGTGATCATGGAAAGCACCAAGGAATATGATGTGATCATGGAAGAGGGCAAAGAGATCTTAGACGAGCCCCATGATGCCACAAAGCACCAGCAGCCTGGTGAAGATGCTCTAGCCATTCCAGAAGGTCCCATGACTCATTCCAGAGTCAAGAAACTTAAGGAGACTGTTGTAGGATTACTCACTTCACATCCACAACAAGAAGAAGGTCTTGGACAAGGTTTGATCCGAGATGTCTTGAACACCATTCAAGCCATCTCTACATCAAGCTGAGTTAGTGTCTAGGCAAGACATTTGGTGTGTGCTCTTTTCCTTGCTTTTGGTTTTGTCCCACGAGGTTTTCCGGAGGAAGGTTTTTAACGAGGCCACGACTTGTCTTACAAATCACTTAGGCTCTATCTCGGCCCAAGACCAGTAGAAGTATTACATTTTAAGCTTATATTATGTTATAAACTATAGTTTCCATTTTTTAAAGTTTTCGAAACCCTAGAGAGTATGTTCTCTGGTTTCTTTTATTTAAGGGTTTTCCCTAACCCTATTGTAGACACGCAATCTTTTATCAAAAAAACCTAGTTTTCTCTCTTCTCTCTTGTCTTTGACGAGTTGAAGGTTTCTGGTGTGTAATATCCAGAGTTAAGGGCTTCTTATTTGGTGTGTCATATCCAGATCAGTCGCCTAGGAGTATCAAGAGATCATCCATCCCTCTTGTGTCACCATTCAATCCACAAACCTTGAAGAACTTGAGTCTCTGATTCGTTCTTGCAAGGATCTATCCATTCCCATCAACCAAAGAGCATCCTAGGGGCGCATCAAGTGGTATCAGAGCAACTTTGGTTGGGAAGTCTCGTTTTCTCTCTTATTGTTTTTGTTTCATCCGTGTTTCATCTCTATTATCTTGATTAAGCAATAGATCTAATCTGTTTAGGGCTGCTCGAAATTCAGAGAGATTAGACAAGGTTTAAGAGATTTTCCTTTTTGCTTGCGGAAACCCTAGTTGTTAAACCCTAGCCGCATAAGGTCTTGTCTCTTTAGATCACTTTGTTTCTTCTGCAAATCAACTTAATTACCTTGAACACGAGAAGATTAAGGTTGTTTAGGCTGCTAGAAAACCTTAGAGAAGTTTAGACAAAGTTTAAAGAATTTCCTTTTTGCTTGAAATCAGAAACCCTAGTTCCTTTTTACCTAGCCGAATTATCCTTTTTGCTTTTGTCTTGCAAAACAAGCTTGATTTCGTGTTCTCCTTTTTCCTTTTTGCTTGTCTTGTTACCTAGAAACCTTTTACTGGTTATTTTCGTTTTCCTTTGTGCAGGAAGCAATAGGGACCGAGTCTGAGGAGGAAGCAACTTTGTTACCATGGCAGGAGATCAGAAAGGAGTCCTCACTAAGGATGAAAGGCTGTTACTTAAAGCTATGAATGCTCAGCTGCAGCAGATGATGAAAACCAGCCATGATAAACTCTGGCAGGAGTTTGGACAGGATCTCCAACAAGCTAATGGTTGTGGAGAGCCACACTTCAAGCAACCAGCCAACACATGGAGCAGACCACGCCAATCTTCTCTCACTCCTAAATCAATTGATCTTTGTTCTGATTATAAACCACTTACTGATATTCGACTCTATGCTTTTTCAGGAAAAGGTGACTATCTAGGATGGGAAAGAACCATGGACAAGTGGCTGCATTACAACAGAATATTGAAGAAGGAAAGATTAGCTTTTGCAATTTCTCAACTCAAAGGAAACGCTTATAAGTGGTGGTTGCAAGAAGAAGATGATCGCAGGTTCTACAAGGAACCAACTATCACCACGTGGGAGAGCCTAAAGTTGTTACTAAGGGAAAAGTATGCATCCAAAGGCAACGCTTCCCTAAAGTCTCCAGTGAAGGAAGTCACATCTAGCAAGGCAGTAACCTGTTACAGCAAAGATAAAACAGAAAAACATTCCTGGTTCAGTGAGGAAGATAAAAAGAAGTTATTACAAGTAATGATGGATGTGGAGAAGCAATTCAAGAGGACCAACCCTGGACGTTCATCACAGAAACAAGAACCAGACTCAGCTGCACAATCAGATTTAACTGCACTAACTCAAGAAGCTCAAACAGGAACATCTTTGGTAAAAGGAAAGTTTGGGACAGAACAAGAGTGTTCTCTTTTCTTACCTCAGCCTGAATTCAATTTCAGTACTTCTTGTGATGAACTAACTTTTATTGAACCGGTGCAACCGAGTAGCCTTGTTTCAGTTTCACAGGTTGCAAAAGAAGAATCGGTAGATAAAGAACCAGAGCAATCAACACAAGGAGACGAGTTGGAACATCAGAACAGCTTGCAGTCTAACCCAACTCCTAAACCCTTGTCTCATAACCAGCAAAATCACTGTAAGGAAGCTAAAGTTGTTAGTTCTGTGCCTATAATGTGTGTTAAAGTGAGTACTAAAGACATAAAACGTTTTGGTCTTGACAAAGTAAAAGATTGTTGTGTTTCAAATTCTGTTTTTGATAACTTGCTTAGATCTTTTACAGGACTGGAACCAGAAAACCTCTTTGATCAAAAACGTTTTCCAAATCAAAATAAAAACATTTCTGGTCATGTTTTGAGTCTTGAACAGTTTTTGAAATATAGCAAAAGCTTTGATCACCTTGAAAACGTTTTAGAGCTTGAGTTGAAACAAACTGATTTCTGTTTTAGACAACCTTGTGATTCATTTGCTAAAACTGAAGAGAAAAGTTTCGTTGTGAATTTTCCTAGGCATGATTTGAACACTGATGATTGTTTTGCATCCACATATGTCTTGAAAGAACCTAGGAAGTTGCATGAACCGGAATTGAATCATTCTGATTTTAGGTTTGAAATTTTGAAATCTGCAAATATCTCTGAGCTTGAGATTGATTGTTTGTGTGCTGAAAATGTTTATAAACGTGTGGGATTATTAGTTGATGATATCTTAGTATATAACACGTTCTTTGATAAACTCATTGCACTTCTGAAACTTGAGATAAATGGTTCTAGATGTATTGTTTTGTGCCTTGTTAACATACTGGTCTACAATACCTTCTTTGACATGATAACCCACTTGACTTGTCCAAAAGAAGCTGAGAAAGGTACAGGTGAAAATAGGGACTATAAAGATCAGAGAATCAATGATGAATCCTTGGCTAAGTTGGAGACACAACAAGCAAATCTTGAAAACTGTCTAGTCGCCAGCTGTGATATAGGAGCATTCATAAGATCATATCTCATCAACAAGAACGATTTAGGCCATGAAACCAACTACATTAGAAACTTAACTCATCAGGCTATCACGTCGATTTGGAATCATGTCCAAAGCTTCTCAGGTGAAAGAGTTATGGGTTCTACAAGTCAGGTGATCCTATCTCTGCTTTGTTTGAATTTTGCTAAGTTTAGAACATCTCAAACCTATCTATGGAGACCAGGTGAGCATGCTAAGGTAAGTGATCATGTTTTCAAGAGTTCTTTTATCTATTACACAGATATGATGCACTTGTTTTTGTCAAAAGAGCCATGTGCAGATTATGATGAAGCTTGGAAGCATACAAGGAGAAAGGACAAGAATGTGGAAGACAAGCGGTTCAAGCCACCTGATTTGGATCAGGATAAGCACCAAGACATCACTGGCTTCATTCTCATCAAAGAAGCACCACCAGACGCAGCACACAAACCAAAACCGAGCAAAGCACAATTTGGGATCAGATTATTACTCTTTGATAAATTTTTATGCGCTAACTTGCTTTGTTTCAATGTATCTGGTTTGAGTAATGAATCAGGAACTAAATGGATCAATGACTTCTATATATCCGAACCAGTCAGCAACAATGCCTATCAAAGAGGCTTGCAAGGTAAGTGTAACCTGATTTCAAACTTTGATGTTACTGACTTGGTCCCCTCTATTGCAGATAAAACAGATTTGAGGACAAATCTTTTTGAAGAGGGAGGGGATGATGTGATCATGGAAAGCACCAAGGAATATGATGTGATCATGGAAGAGGGCAAAGAGATCTTAGACGAGCCCCATGATGCCACAAAGCACCAGCAGCCTGGTGAAGATGCTCTAGCCATTCCAGAAGGTCCCATGACTCATTCCAGAGTCAAGAAACTTAAGGAGACTGTTGTAGGATTACTCACTTCACATCCACAACAAGAAGAAGGTCTTGGACAAGGTTTGATCCGAGATGTCTTGAACACCATTCAAGCCATCTCTACATCAAGCTGAGTTAGTGTCTAGGCAAGACATTTGGTGTGTGCTCTTTTCCTTGCTTTTGGTTTTGTCCCACGAGGTTTTCCGGAGGAAGGTTTTTAACGAGGCCACGACTTGTCTTACAAATCACTTAGGCTCTATCTCGGCCCAAGACCAGTAGAAGTATTACATTTTAAGCTTATATTATGTTATAAACTATAGTTTCCATTTTTTAAAGTTTTCGAAACCCTAGAGAGTATGTTCTCTGGTTTCTTTTATTTAAGGGTTTTCCCTAACCCTATTGTAGACACGCAATCTTTTATCAAAAAAAACCTAGTTTTCTCTCTTCTCTCTTGTCTTTGACGAGTTGAAGGTTTCTGGTGTGTAATATCCAGAGTTAAGGGCTTCTTATTTGGTGTGTCATATCCAGATCAGTCGCCTAGGAGTATCAAGAGATCATCCATCCCTCTTGTGTCACCATTCAATCCACAAACCTTGAAGAACTTGAGTCTCTGATTCGTTCTTGCAAGGATCTATCCATTCCCATCAACCAAAGAGCATCCTAGGGGCGCATCAAAAATGCTTTCCTACAAGGAGAACTTGAAGATGAAGTCTACATGAGACCACCCCCTGGTCTAGAACATCTTGTCAAGCCTGGAAATGTTCTCAGATTGAAGAAAGCCATCTATGGCTTAAAGCAATCACCAAGGGCCTGGTATCACAAGCTCAGCACAACCCTAAATGGAAGAGGTTTTGTAAAATCTGAAGCTGATCACACACTCTTCACTCTCACCAGCCAACAAGGGATTGTAGTGATCCTTGTATATGTGGATGATATCATCATCACTGGTAGTGATAAGTATTGAGAAGCTTCAATGATCTGTGAAGATGGAGTCCTTGGTGGTTATTCAAGAAGAAGAAGCAACCAAGGCAGAGAAAGAAGATGGTACTCAATGGAGTTTGTATCTTGGTAATCCGAGCACTTAACCCAACAAGAAGTTGGGTGAAAGGGGGAGAGACCAAGATCAGTATGAGATGAGCTAGATGAGCTCAAGAAGAGGTAGTGGTGTGCAATGAGAGTCGGTCCAGACTTGCACCACAGTGAGGGCCATGATCCAGAGTTCTTTGTGTCCACCACACTGGTTGAGACACAAAGAACTCACTGGCCAATCCCTAGGCCTTGAAGGAGCTTACTCTTTTCCTTATGAGGGTTTTATCCCTAAGGAGGGTTTTCTCTCATAAGGTTTTTAATGAGGAGTGACTTCAAGGTTCCAAGCTTGACTTAGGATCACTAGAGTCAAGCTTGAGGGGGAGTGTTAACTTGAAGAGATACACAATGAAACTTATGAGAGATGAGATGGAGGCAAAGAAGATAGTGTGGTGTGAAGGATCTTGTGCAACGAGTATGGAGAAGGCTGTGGACAGCTTCTAAGTGTGCAAGAGACTGAGGAACATCAATGAGAAGTCTAAGGAAGACCTTGGGAAGCTATGGTGAAGAGTAGGAATCAAATGGGCAATGTTTGGGTGAGTTGTACGGATGGCCGTACGGACTGTACGGCCTGTACGGCCTGTACGGATCCGTACGGACCAGACTCGACCCAGAAACATCAAATACTCGACCATTTGATCTTAGAAGTTGTTTTGAGTCTTGGGAAGGTTAGGGCACATCAAGGGACCCTAAAATGACCAAGACGTGTTTGCCAAGGAAGCTTCAAGACTTGTGAAGCAAGGAAGGGTTAGGGTTTGAAGTGAAGATCAATCTTGGGTGTAAAGGAAGGGTTTAGGCGACCAAAGGAAGATGCCTTGGTATATTCGGCCAAGGGAGCTTCCAGGAAGGAGCCAAGGTGTGGATAACCTTATCCACTCACCAAAGGAAGGAAGAAGGAAGAAAGGAGCCGTTTATGGATAAGAAACCTTATCCATCCGCCCAAAAGCAAAGGAAGAGCCTTTCCAGCCTGTCCAAACGTGTGGAGCTTCTGAGCCACAAGTTTCAAATTAACCAGCCTGGTTACCTTGACTTCACATGCTTATTCCTTAGGGTTTTGATCCGTGTAGCCTTCCATCTCTCTCTATATATTGTGTATCCTGTCGAGTTTATTATTCAAGGGAGTAAGGGGGAAAACCCCTCTCCACTTCTAAATAATAAAGCTTGTGTTCTTGGATCGAAATCCCTCTTAGTCTACCCTTTTCTTAGTCTCTTTAATCTCTCTAAGTCTCCTTTAGTCTCTGATTCTAATTCAAGTAAACACAAGTAACCAGAACCCTTTCTCTTCATCATTTCGTGTTCATCATTGCCTTAAAGGCTTGTTCATCACACACAAACCCAGATCCTTATACTCTGGTGAAAATCCAACATGGTATCAGAGCCAGGTTCATCAGAACTTGGTGTTTAGCTTCCGCAAAGATCAAGGCTTTCTCTCCTGCCATTAAAACCCAGAAAGGAGCTTCCTTTCCAGCCGGTTCATCCTCTACAAGAAGGTGTTCATCAGCAAACCCAGAAGCTGTTCTTGAAGTCCCATACTCTCTCATACCGTCCAGAAGAAAGGAGAGCCTCGGATCCAGGAGTTATGGAGTGGATTAGCTACCCTCTTCATCAAATCAAGTCCAAGGCGTGTTCTTATTCAAAGACCAGGAAGAAAGGTGAAAGCTTTCACCTTGTTACTGGTGGGGGCGACCAAAGTATGAAGAAAGGTGGGGTCTTTAGGCATGGAGAGTTCAAGGGAAGGTCCATGGAGGAAGGAGGTGTTGGAATCGCGACCAATAGCCCCTGATATTGCCATGAATCAAAGGTGTTCAAGGAACTAACACTAGTTCCTTGTTTGTAAGAACCTACTGTCCCTTGTATAAAGCTTGATACTTTATGAACTAAATGTGTTGTGTGATGTGTTTGAGACCTGAGGATGTGTTAAGATTGCTAGATATGAATGTTTAGAATCTATCCCAGGATGTTTAGATGACTCGTTTTGAATGGTTGAGTGTTTAAAGTGCTTACTCCCGTTCTAAATGTTGCTTGACATGATATTAGATAGCATGTTCTGAATCTGCTTGCATACATGAATAGAAACTGATTAAAGTGAAGCATTTGGGTCTGGTGTTTGGAAATGGCATTGATGCTTATTCTCTGTTCTTATGAATGTCTTGCTAGGATGATAGATAGTTGTATCTAATCCGTTTTGCATTCATGAAGTAAATGGGTTAAGGCTGTTGCATACTCTTGTCATTGGGGCTGCCTTAAGGTTGAGACACCTAGACTGATGTCTAAGGGTCGTTTAAGGCAGGGAATGGTTGCCTAAGTGCTTTGTGATAGCATTTAGAGAGTGGTAAGCTTGCATTAGATGGATCTCAATGATAATGAGATACTGTCTAAGTGCAAAGCTTGTGACATTGGTGATCAAACTTGATGATTAGTCAAGGTTTGATCCCAATGCAAAGGTGTCTTATCTTGTTGGAGTTTGAGTGTTGTTTCAGGTTCACATGGAGTGTCTCTTGTTCAACACCAATCCAGAACAAGAGGAAGGCTTGGTCCATTGTGTGGAGCAATGGGAAGGTTCTTGGTGTAGTAGCCGGTTATAAGAAGCGCAGACCATGAAGGTTGTTGAGCTCCTGGTTCAAGGCACACAAGAAGGAGAAGGTCATCACTGAAGCTTGAGGAGGCCGGTGACCTGAAGGGTACTTGAAGCTGAAGACATGAAGGTGGACCAGTGGTTTAAGCGCAGCTGTTAGGGTGGTGTGCTCCTGGTTTGGATGCTCATTCAGGCTCACTTTCAAGCTTGAACCTAGACTCAATTCAAGCTTGAGGTGGGGACTTGAGTGAGCTACCTGATGATCTAAGTTCAAGACCTGGTTCCTCCTCACCATTGCACCAGGAATAGAAGATGGAGCCATCCGGGTTTAGACATTGGCGAGTCTAGACAAGAGAGTGGTCAGAGCACTCTTGGCTGTGTGAAGAAGAAGGTGACTCTACAATGCGGCTTCTGAAGTGAGGTGGTTGAAGAGTTAGCTGAGGTATCTTCCAGCATTCCATTCAAGATGGCGAGATCAGAAAGGAGTGGGCAGTGGTGTGTTGATCAAGATCATGAAGCTGTCCTTCCAAGCTTGACTTGTTTCACATGGTCAAGCTTGAGGGGGAGTATTGAGAAGCTTCAATGATCTGTGAAGATGGAGTCCTTGGTGGTTATTCAAGAAGAAGAAGCAACCAAGGCAGAGAAAGAAGATGGTACTCAATGGAGTTTGTATCTTGGTAATCCGAGCACTTAACCCAACAAGAAGTTGGGTGAAATGGGGAGAGACCAAGATCAGTATGATATGAGCTAGATGAGCTCAAGAAGAGGTAGTGGTGTGCAATGAGAGTCGGTCCAGACTTGCACCACAGTGAGGGCCATGATCCAGAGTTCTTTGTGTCCACCACACTGGTTGAGACACAAAGAACTCACTGGCCAATCCCTAGGCCTTGAAGGAGCTTACTCTTTTCCTTATGAGGGTTTTATCCCTAAGGAGGGTTTTCTCTCATAAGGTTTTTAATGAGGAGTGAATTCAAGGTTCCAAGCTTGACTTAGGATCACTAGAGTCAAGCTTGAGGGGGAGTGTTAACTTGAAGAGATACACAATGAAACTTATGAGAGATGAGATGGAGGCAAAGAAGATAGTGTGGTGTGAAGGATCTTGTGCAACGAGTATGGAGAAGGCTGTGGACAGCTTCTAAGTGTGCAAGAGACTGAGGAACATCAATGAGAAGTCTAAGGAAGACCTTGGGAAGCTATGGTGAAGAGTAGGAATCAAATGGGCAATGTTTGGGTGAGTTGTACGGATGGCCGTACGGACTGTACGGCCTGTACGGCCTGTACGGATCCGTACGGACCAGACTCGACCCAGAAACATCAAATACTCGACCATTTGATCTTAGAAGTTGTTTTGAGTCTTGGGAAGGTTAGGGCACATCAAGGGACCCTAAAATGACCAAGACGTGTTTGCCAAGGAAGCTTCAAGACTTGTGAAGCAAGGAAGGGTTAGGGTTTGAAGTGAAGATCAATCTTGGGTGTAAAGGAAGGGTTTAGGCGACCAAAGGAAGATGCCTTGGTATATTCGGCCAAGGGAGCTTCCAGGAAGGAGCCAAGGTGTGGATAACCTTATCCACTCACCAAAGGAAGGAAGAAGGAAGAAAGGAGCCGTTTATGGATAAGAAACCTTATCCATCCGCCCAAAAGCAAAGGAAGAGCCTTTCCAGCCTGTCCAAACGTGTGGAGCTTCTGAGCCACAAGTTTCAAATTAACCAGCCTGGTTACCTTGACTTCACATGCTTATTCCTTAGGGTTTTGATCCGTGTAGCCTTCCATCTCTCTCTATATATTGTGTATCCTGTCGAGTTTATTATTCAAGGGAGTAAGGGGGAAAACCCCTCTCCACTTCTAAATAATAAAGCTTGTGTTCTTGGATCGAAATCCCTCTTAGTCTCCCCTTTTCTTAGTCTCTTTAATCTCTCTAAGTCTCCTTTAGTCTCTGATTCTAATTCAAGTAAACACAAGTAACCAGAACCCTTTCTCTTCATCATTTCGTGTTCATCATTGCCTTAAAGGCTTGTTCATCACACACAAACCCAGATCCTTATACTCTGGTGAAAATCCAACAATAAGGAAGGTATTCTCTTAACTAAAGCCTTTCTTAAATCCTCATTTGATATCAAAGATTTGGGTGAGCTAAAGTACTTTCTAGGGATTGAGATATGTCGATCAAAAGATGGACTGTTTCTATCCCAAAGGAAGTACACACTTGATCTGTTACATGAGGCAGGAAATCTAGGTGGAAGAGCAGCTAAGACTCCACTAGAAGAGGGCTATAAGGTGATGCGTGAGGGGGAGATTGAAGACAAGCCCTATGAAGATGTTAAGCACTATAGGAGAATGGTTGGGAAACTGATCTACCTCACCATCACCAGACCAGATGTGTGCTTTGCAGTAAACCAAGTTAGCCAGCATATGCAAGCTCCCAAGGTTCACCATTGGAACATGGTGGAAAGGATTCTAAGGTATCTAAGAGAAGCACCAGGTCAAGGAGTTTGGATGGGTTGCAACAAGAGCACAGAGATAGTGGGATATTGTGATGCTGATTGGGCTGGAGATAGAGTGGACAGGAGGTCAACAACAGGCTATTGTACCTTTATTGGAGTCAATTTGGTAACCTGGAAGAGCAAGAAGCAGAAGGTGGTATCTTGCTCAAGTGCTGAAGCAGAATATAGAGCAATGAGGAAGCTCACTAGTGAGCTCATCTGGATCAGGAACCTGCTCAAGGATTTGGGCGTGGAGACATCATTGCCAATCACAATGCATTGTGATAATCAAGCTGCAATACACATAGCATCCAACAATGTGTTTCATGAAAGAACCAAACACATTGAGGTTGATTGTCATAAGGTGAGACAAGCTGTGGAGCAGAGGATCATCCTACCATGCTATACAAGAAGTGAAGACCAGCTAGCTGATATTTTCACCAAGGCTGCAAGTACGAAAGTCTGTGAGTTCATTCATCCAAAGCTTGGACTCATAGACCTCACATGTCACTGATCTCTCCTCCATGGAGTGTTCTACTCTTTTTCCTTAGCTTGGGTTTTCTCCCAAGTGGTTTTACCTAGCTAAGGTTTTAATGAGGGAATGCTTCATGGCTTCCAAGCTTGACCAGTCCCTATGGTCGAGCTTGAGGGGGAGTGTTGACATGAAGAATAAATAATCTGGAAATAAATGTTGACAAGAAGACATGAATAATAGAGAAGAAGATATCAAGGCAAGAGAATCATCCAGAATGATCAAGTATGAAATAACCATTTGTCCATACAGTTAGCTCAAGAAGTGACCTAACGTGGCTTGCAAGACAAGGGAAGGTTTAAATTGAAAAGGAAGGAAGCTTACTCTATTCAGAACCAAAGGAGGATGTTGACAAAGGCAAATAGACGTTGGAGGATAAGGCCAAGGGCAGAAGAGTTCAAATGAATTCAAATGGAGAGAGGGGGGGACCATTCTTCACCTGTCACTTTCTAACATGGCTGGACGAGCCCCTGCCCTTCTTCAGACTGCTCCAGACCCAATTGTTTAATATTTTCTCTGCTCAACTTGTCTGAATTGTTTATTAGTTGTTTCTGTTTTGTTTGCCTATTAATAGGCATGTACTCAGAAACTAATCTAAGCAAGGAAAACACTTTCCTCTCTCTTTATTCTCTACCTACACGAATCCTCTCTTCTCTCTCTTGTTCTTCAGTTTGTTCATCATGTTCTTCCATTAAAAGCTCTCTGAATCTCTAAATTTACAGGCATTCCCTCATTAAAACCTCAGCTAGGTAAAACCACTTGGAAGAAAACCCAAGCCAAGGAAAAAGAGTAGAACACTCTATGGAGGAGAGATCAGTGACATGTGAGGTCTATGAGTCCAAGCTTTGGATGAATGAACTCACAGACTTTCGTACTTGCAGCCTTGGTGAAGATATCAGCTAGCTGGTCTTCACTTATTGTATAGCATGGTAGGATGATCCTCTGCTCCACAGCTTGTCTCACCTTATGACAAACAACCTCAATGTGTTTGGTTCTTTCATGAAACACATTGTTGGATGCTATGTGTATTGCAGCTTGATTATCACAATTCATTGTGATTGGCAATGATGTCTCCACGCCCAAATCCTTGAGCAGGTTCCTGATCCAGATGAGCTCACTAGTGAGCTTCCTCATTGCTCTATATTCTGCTTCAGCACTTGAGCAAGATACCACCTTCTGCTTCTTGCTCTTCCAGGTTACCAAATTGACTCCAATAAAGGTACAATAGCCTGTTGTTGACCTCCTGTCCACTCTATCTCCAGCCCAATCAGCATCACAATATCCCACTATCTCTGTGCTCTTGTTGCAACCCATCCAAACTCCTTGACCTGGTGCTTCTCTTAGATACCTTAGAATCCTTTCCACCATGTTCCAATGGTGAACCTTGGGAGCTTGCATATGCTGGCTAACTTGGTTTACTGCAAAGCACACATCTGGTCTGGTGATGGTGAGGTAGATCAGTTTCCCAACCATTCTCCTATAGTGCTTAACATCTTCATAGGGCTTGTCTTCAATCTCCCCCTCACGCATCACCTTATAGCCCTCTTCTAGTGGAGTCTTAGCTGCTCTTCCACCTAGATTTCCTGCCTCATGTAACAGATCAAGTGTGTACTTCCTTTGGGATAGAAACAGTCCATCTTTTGATCGACATATCTCAATCCCTAGAAAGTACTTTAGCTCACCCAAATCTTTGATATCAAATGAGGATTTAAGAAAGGCTTTAGTTAAGAGAATACCTTCCTTATCACTACCAGTGATGATGATATCATCCACATATACATGGATCACTACAATCCCTTGTTGGCTGGTGAGAGTGAAGAGTGTGTGATCAGCTTCAGATTTTACAAAACCTCTTCCATTTAGGGTTGTGCTGAGCTTGTGATACCAGGCCCTTGGTGATTGCTTTAAGCCATAGATGGCTTTCTTCAATCTGAGAACATTTCCAGGCTTGACAAGATGTTCTAGACCAGGGGGTGGTCTCATGTAGACTTCATCTTCAAGTTCTCCTTGTAGGAAAGCATTTTTGACATCCATTTGCCATAGATCCCACTCCAAGTTAACTGCCAAAGATAGGATGATCCTTATGGTGTGTAGTTTGGCGACTGGTGCAAAAGTATCAAGGTAGTCTTCCCCATAGGTCTGAGTGAAGCCCCTTGCTACTAGTCTTGTTTTGCGCCTCTCCACTGTACCATCCGCATTGTACTTGATTGTGAAGATCCAACGACTTGTTACAGCTTTCTTGCCTTTGGGAAGCTCCACTTCATACCATGTATCATTGACAATCATTGCATTTGTTTCATTTCCAACTGATTCTCTCCACTCCTTATGCTCCATAGCTTCCTCATAAGACTTTGGAATGTATTCCTGGTCCAGTTCTCCAATGAACACAACATGTTCCTGAGGATACTGAGCTAGGGAGCAAACAGCTTGGATAGGATGTGCTACTGCCTGAGAATTGAAGTACACCCTTGTGTTGACCCAGTTAGAAACTGGTTGTTTGATTCTGGTACTCCTCCTTAGTGGTGGTTGTGCTTCCTCCTCATCATCTGAAGACTGAGTTTCATTTAACACTGAACCCTCTTGTTCTTGTTGCTCAGCTTGATCATGAGTTGTTGCTGAGGTATCTTGTTGTGGCTCAGCCAGATTGTCATTGCCCCCCTCATGATCAAGGTGAGGAACCCCAATCTCATCAATACTTGACTCAGTTTCAGTAGGTGGTGTGGGGTCCCTCCTAGTATCCTTTGGTTCAGTTTCCACCCTTGCTTCAGGCATACTGACCCCAAGACTTTCCATCACACGCCTAAGATTGCTTGCTCTATCAGAGGCTGATTGGGATAGGTTTTCCAGCTCATCCCAACTCTTGTCATTGTAATACCCTCTTGATTCTACAAACTTCACATCCCTAGACACCATTGTAAGTTTGTTTAAGAACAGAATGAAGAACAAGGAAGAACAGGTGAGAGAGGAGGAGTTTGATTCGAAAATGTTAGGAGAGAGGGAGAGAGAGAGGTTAACTTGACAGAGAGAAAGAGAATAGGAAGGATTCTTTTTCCTTAACTTGAAATGGTTCTGAATAGGTTACATAAATAGACAAAGGCAGACAAAAGAGATAATAGTAAAATAAGTTGGTCTGTCCAAGAGAAAGGGACAGGTCCCCAACGGCCAGGAACCTAAAAAGAACATGTGAGCTTTACTATTTTTAATTCCCCACTTGTTTCTGCAGCCCAAACGGATACCTTGACCAGTTTAAACAAGTTTGAACTCCTCTTGGTCGATTTGAATTATTTTCCTTGTCTTCCAAGCCAAGTTAGGTCAGAGTTGATTGCTTGGGAGCCAAGGTTGTACGGACAGACTTGTGGAACAAGTCTTGTTACGGTTCAACTCCTTTCACTTGACCAGAAGTGCCTCTCCTCTCTTGATCTCTTCCTTTTATTAATGTCTTCATGTCAATACTCCCCCCTCCCCCCTCAAGCTTGACCATAATGTTTAGT
>CAJHQP010004861.1:0-50997 GCA_905132765.1 Moricandia arvensis | reverse complement strand
ATTCATTGGTTCCTGAGGGTTATTAAATTGGCCAAGATAATAAATAAATTCAGACCTTTAGCCATCCCAGCCCGGATCCCTATTTCCTCGAGGCCATGGCCTAAGGCTTTGCAACCCGTACCATTTTCGCGTGTTGTGTTAACCCGAACAAGGTTTATATCTGACAGAGCACGAGTTATATATATGAAAAATAATTTTATTAATATGAAAATTTGGATTACAACATTGTTTTATAAATACAAAAGAGTTTTGAGGCCTGTCCAAAATAATTAAAATACAAAATATACAAACATTTATCTAAAAGACAATATTGTACAAAGGGCACAAAAAACTCCACCGGCTGTCGTTCCTCGCACACATCTACTGGTTACTTGCAAGCAAAATGGGTTCACAGAGAGGATGACCGCTAATCGCTCAGTGAGTTACAGCTCCTTCTAAAAAGGCGATAATCCCTCATACAAACCCAAAATAACACACAACAAGCAATCAAACAACAACATCGGAAAACTCGACTAACATACGAAAACCATTTTTAAGAAAAGAGAATACACTTTCATCAAAAGGGCTCGCACATTTGATCCTGTACCTTAAACAGGCACACCCATCTCATAGCCACAAACACACATGAGAATAGGCCATCGACTAGCTGTTCCGGAATTAACCGGCCACGTCACCTCTCTATCCCGTCGGATAGCACTCGGCCATAGGCTGCAATACCGTCTCTACGAGGCTTCCCACTAATGTCTCCACCCATATAGTGAGGGCTAGGTAAGATATAACCGCCCACACTCACATCGGATCACACAATACCGAATCAAGAGTAAATCCATTTTTTTATCAAAACAACTCTTTTTCATAAAAACCAATTTATCAAATAAAACTGAATAACAAGCAATCAACCGAGCATCAAAAATAACCAAGAAATCAATAATCAAGAAAGCAATAACTAAATCACTCAATTTAACATTAAATAATCTATCTACAAATCTAACATATCTTTCTAAACCAGCAACCTAACAAGTTTACCAAATAAGCGATCTACCTGCAATATTAAGCACACAATCACACATCACTATAACTCACAGTGATTGTGGCTGAATGGTCTCTAACTAGGCTTGAAAGGGTCGGATCCTAGATTCTCCATGATTTTCCCAACGATCTACTCTTCATAAACCGAAACTCTCGAAAACTACTCTAAAGACCACTTTCTCTCACTAAACTAACTCTCACTCTGTCTCTCTCTAAAAGTGAAGCACGGTTTTGGGATGGAAAATAACAAGGAGATTGCTTGGTATTTATAGGCAAGGGGCTGAAATGCATGACTGGACAGATGGCTCATGTGCATGGAAAGAAATGGACATGTGTCCCACTCACCAAACTTCCATGGCAAGTTACCAAAGTTCTAGAATATTTAAGGCTTGATCACCAAGTCTTCACTCCCTTGCAAGTCAAGTTTCACCTTCTAGAAGCTTAGTAGCTTGGATGCCAAGTCTCCTACGGCCAATGAGAAAATGACATGTGTATCGCCACATCACCATCCGCGGCCAATGGGTGATTGCCACGTCATCTCTGGTACAACTTTATTGCCACATCATCAACTCCTAAAAACATCCATATGAGTGTATTATGACAAGTAAACAACTTCTGAATGTTTATTTTCTTCTCTGTAGCTTGAATCTTGCCGAATAGTCGATTTCGGCCATATCAACCAAAAACCGGGTCATCCAAACTATCTCGATTTTGCTTCAACCAAACTTCATGTAATGCCTCCTAGAACCTTATAAAATGCTCATAGATTGATCATCATACCACCTGGTTCATGCTGCACTTCCTCGTCTATGTACTCGACCATTCCGGCTAGTGACTCGACCACAATCACGTAGACACTAGACCAACTTCCAGTTCACTCGATCCTTTTGAATTGTTCCACGACCATAACTCTTATTCTGAACCATGCACACCATCCCAACCAAGGGTTTCCTAATCTATAGGTTTGGGTTTTCTCGACCACAAACAACCCTAAGATAGGGTCATTACAAATAAGGCCTGATATTTACCAATTTTACGCCATGACATCAGTCGTGTTTAGAGTATATTGTATGTGTCTTGAGTTGTTTTAGAGCGTAATTATGTTCAGGTACATTTTGAAGAACTTTGCTGATTATGGAGCTTTCTGAGATGCAGAACTTCACAATGCATCAGCAGTGTAGCTATGGATGGAATCCTTCCCACGGTGCGATTGAGCTTTTATTTTGAGAATAGATAAAAATTTAAGTTAGATTTCCAATGCCACCGGTCTAAGGTCTTTCTGATGGTTAGATCTAAAGTTATGCCCATTTTACTGAAGCACCGTCTATCTGCCTCGTGAGAGAAACCTGTCGAGGGCATGCAGGAGTGTCTAACGACGACACACCCTTGGTATCCATCGAACGTGATTCTAAAACACAATCAGAGTCTGTTTTATAACCAACTTAAGCCCAGAAGCCACCACAAATTAGCATATTGCACCTGAGCGAGTTTAAACCTTATATTTATGTTTTCTAAGCCATTGGTAACAGCTACAGTTTCTATTTTATATTCTCTTCATTTTTTTAGGTCTAGAGAGATAGATCAATTCTCCTTCATAGATTGATCTGGAACTCCATTTATTTTATCATTGATTTCTCTATTCCATTATTATTCAGACTATGATTTCTGATATTGCTTTCATGTCTGAGTAATTATCTTGTTAGGTTTGAGGATTTCATAAGCTTGACTTGTTGTTTGAACCTTGAATCATATGACAATAGATAGGAACGAGAGTGCAATCAATTAACGGGACTCGAACTCTGGTGGAAAGACACCTAGGCGCATACGACAACTGGTCTAGGAATCTAGTTGAATATAATCGATTAGGTCATTAATTCTTGTCTGGATAAGCATAGATTATATCAATGCTCAAGCCATAGCATCGATCGACACTCGCTCCTTGTTCCCACGTAACCGCTGGAACATAGGATTCAGACACCTGATTAGTATGTCAAAGCTGGATTACTTAATTATTTAAATCGAGTTCTAGAAATGAATCTATAAAACCCTTAGCATCCTTGATTGTAGTTTTGAATCTCTTGATTGATAAATCCCTAAGTCTAGCTTTTGTCTCTTATATTGTCACAACCAATCGATCAGTTGCTTACAGCTTTGGTCACTGCTTTATTATTGTTTACCTGGCTTAATCTTAACATCTAAAGTCTATTGTGTTCCCACGCTCCCTGTGGATTCGATCCTCAAATACTATCGAAACTCTTATTTGTGAGAGTAGCTTGAAAGTTAATTTGAGCATATCAAATTTGGCGCTATTTCCGGCGAGCATTAGATTCACCATTAAACTTGATTAATAGGCTTAGTCTATGTTTTATTTTCTATTTTAAGTTACTTACAAAAACAATTTTTTGTTTTTTCAGGTACATGTCCATCAGTACCCGAAGCAACAAGGAGAAAGAACTTTTATTCTCAGACCCAGCACGTGTGGAACTCTCGATCCGCAAAAAGAAATGTGCAGCATCGATCGATACAACCGCTACCTCGTTGATCAACACTTCAACTCGAACATCGATCGATACCAATCCTCGAGCAGGCATGGTCGTGATACTTGTGCTATAAAGGGATGAGAATGGAGACCTGCCTGACCCTGAAGGTCATATGTGTAATGCAGCAGTTCAAAAGATAGATGCACATGGGGCTGTAATTCATGAGGCATTAGCTTCTACCGAGAATGATAAAGCTCTTCAATAGAGAACTATAGCAGAATGGATCATACCTAGTCAACTCTATGCTAATAAACGTGCGATTCAACATTCAGAAATCCATGGAGTTGCTATAAATCCTGGTTAGTTTTCTTATGTGGGTCAGCGTCCTTTTCGTGGTCTATGACAGCGTGCATGTTAAGGTTTATGTAAATGTAATCTATCAAATTAACCCTATGAACTACTCTTGCCAAGAGACGTCAAATTACAGTACTTAGGTATCAAATTCACAGACAGCAAGGGCACACAATAGATTTTTATAATTCTAATGGTTAAGCTAGGCAATCTATAAATGATGGTCTTGATATTAAGTTTAACAGAAATAGGAAATTATCTAAAATACAAAAGTGAATGAAAATATGGAAAAGCGGTAAATCTAGGGGCTTCAGGCAAGTGAAATATAATGGATAGGATGAAGGGAATTATTAATATGCGAGAACAATAAATGTTAACTAGTCTGACCCCTTCTCGTCCCAACTCTCATATGCGAATATAGAAGTACACCGTCGATCGACACTCGGCCGTCAATGACGGTGTACTTCCCTATTCGCATACGAGAGTTGGGACAAGAGGGGTCGGACTAGTTAACATCTTTTGTTCTCGCATATTAATAATAAACGTTAACAAGTCCGACCCCCTCTTTTCCCAACTCTCGTATGCAAATAGAGAAGTACAACCGTCGATCGACGGCTAAGGCCGAGTGTCGATCGACGTTAAGCAGACATGAAGTTCGTCCACTATGCTAATTAGACCAGCTCTCGTATGCATCTAACAACCGAGCTCAATGAAATCAATTCTGGCACATAACCTACACTCGTAGTCGTCCATGTCCTAAGTTGAGGTTTCTAGTTAGCTACTCTAGAACGCAAGAATTAAACTCAATTTCAAATATTGATATTAATTCATCCTAGCAATCCTATTTTGGGTCTATGTCATTAGTATCATTGTGAACCCTAAATCTAACAGGTGAATTACTCAGACATGATCAAAGAAAACATGATGAACTGAATAATATACTGCATAGAATAATAACAAAGGTTCCAAAAAAAATCTCTGAAGGATTTCAAATCTTCTCCTCTAAACTACTGAAAACTTAATGCAAGAAAATTAAAAGCTTTAAAGTAAACGTGTGTGGTCTGTGTGTGTGTATTCTGCCTAAACAATGGTAGAACCCATATAAACTACGTCAAAACTTGTCCAGGGGAATTGTTGTAATTTTTCTTGACTTGGGCTTGAATTCGGCCATTACTCTGCAAATGGGCCGTCGATCGACAATAGGGATGCTTCGTTGATCGAAGGTCATGCTTGACTTCGACTCGTACTTAGCTGAATGTGAACAACTACTGGATATCTCTCTAAATACTCTAACAAGCTCCATGATCTCTATAATGCTCAAAAAGGTACCTTGACCTTTAAAGATTCTAAAACACAATCCAGGCTCACATAATAGACTCCAAATAGGATCCCAATGATGTCTAAAACATGCAAGAAACAAGGTATATCAACTCCCCCTGACTTAAACTATTGGTTGTCCTCAAGCAAAACAAAGGTAGCCTATGAAAGAGGCTTAAAAGCAGGGACTCACATAATTAATAAGTATAACTAGCACCCCTAATATATTGCAACCAAAGCAAATAATGCTAATCAAAGAGAAAATATATATGCCCTATCCTAGTATAGCAACCAAATCCAATATGTCAGCAACTCAACAAATACTAAATTTACTAACTGGTCTCAATGGACTTTCATGATCCCTTTCTTCCCTCCTTTCGCTCTTCTCTGAATCTTTTTAGATTCAAACTCATTGGACAATGATGCTGATACAATATATTTTTCCATCTTATTTTCAATCTCTTCTTTCTTTTTTTGGGGCCAAAATTGTTGGCGAATAGTGGGGTCATCGGTAACGTACCTACGCCTCGCTTCCAACAATGTGTTATCATTCCTTCGAATTAGAATAGTGGGGTCATCGGTAATGTACATATTCCTCTGCATCTCAGGAAATCATATTAATATTTTCTTTTTATAGATACTGAAGAGAGAGAGAAGAGAATCGAAAATACACAGACTAGTACCTTACAAACTTGCAGAAGGAATGTGATCCGATGTATGCCAAGACCTAAACCAAGAAAAATAGTCAGTATTGTGTTAGAGATAAGCTTTGGTTCCTTCAAGCTTTCTTAGTAAGTTCGATCTAATGGCAGGATGATCCACTTTGGCATCTCTAGTAACCTCTGCAATCAACGTGTCTAATAACGGTGCTATAGTGTGGTTAGTCAATAATAAGGTCTGACCATAATCCCCTTCTTGACTCAATAAAAACTGTTAGAAAAACTTAACAAGTAAAAGCTCAAAATAAATAAAAAACATCAGCAAACCTCCCCAACACTTAAATAACACTATCCTAGTGTTATCTCGTCTGGTACGGTTAACGGAAAACAAAATCATAAGTAAATGGTAGAGAGAAAGTAAAGGTTACCAAACTTCGTAAGGAGTGTCGGCCGATGGTGAGTGATGATTGTCAACCGATGGTAAAACATCCAAGCCTTCGACCGATGGCGAAGTGTTGACGTCGACCGATGGTGCTTTGGAACTTTTCTACTCCTTTGAAAACCTAAAGTAATTAAATAAAAATTATAATTAATAACTAATAATGAAAAAACAAACTAAACATACTACACATTGGGTTGCCTCGCCACTCAGGCTTGACTATAGTCATCAGATCGACGTTTGAAATGCTAAATTAGTAAGGTGGTTCATCGAACGAATGTGGAAACAAGTATCGCACATACTCTATGTTCGTCTCGAACCAATGCCACTGATGAAGCTCCTCACCGTTTTCTTCTACTCTGGTTCCCTGGTTGTCCATCCTTATTTAAGCAATCTCCATTGTACATCATCCTTTCCTAGATTGTTTGAATGCATCCAATCAGCACGTTAAGCCAGACATCTGTGGGCTATGAATTATCATCCAATTTTTGGTAGATACTATCTCTCATCAAGTCTTGAGAAAGGTAAACTCCATCAACGCGTTGTCTTCCAATAACTCTCTGTTACCGAAGCTTCTGCCTAAATGTGGCGTGATGACTATCGGTGCGATGGCCTAGTGTTGTCGTCGTCCCGATGCTGAACTAATTGCTGCAATCGATTGTTGTTGTTGAATAATCGGCGGATAGTAGTCCATTCTTCTGCTTCAACTCTTCCATGCAAACGTGGTTAGCCAGCCAATATTGTCATCGAGTCTCTTGTAATAGTCTTCCATAATCATTTCTTCTTCTTCTTCTTCTTCTTCTTCTTCTTCTTCTTCTTCTTCTTCTTCTTCTTCTTTCTTCTCTTCTTCTTCTCTTCTTCTTCTTTCTTCTTCTTCTTCTTCTTCTTCTTCTTCTTCTTCTTCCTTCTTCTTCTTCTTCTTCTTCTTCTTCTTCTTCTCTTCTTCTTCTTCTTCTTTCTTCTTCTTCTTCTTCTTCTTCTTCTTCTTCTTCTTTTCTTCTTCTTCTTCTTCTTCTCTTCTTTCTTCTTCTTCTCTTCTTCTTCTTCTTCTCTTCCTTCTTCTTCTTCTTCTTCTTCTTCTTCTTCTTCTTCTTCTTCTTCTTCTTCTTCTCTTCTTCTTCTTCTTCTTCTTCTTCTTCTTCTTCTTTCTCTTCTTCTTCTTCTCTTCTTCTTCTTCTTCTCTCTTCTCTTCTTCTTCTTCTTCTTCTTCTTCTTCTTCTTCTTCTTCTTCTTCTTCTCTTCTTCTTCTTCTTCTTCTTCTTCTTCTTCTCTTCTTCTTCTTCTTCTCTTCTTCTTCTTCTTCTTCTTTCTTCTTCTTCTTCTTCTTCTTCTTCTTCTTCTTCTTCTTCTTCTTCTCTTCTTCTTCTTCTTCTTCTAATTCCTCTTCCTGAGATGCTTTTGAATACTATCCAGCTTTGCTTTGACTTCATTTATCTGCTCTTGCTAAAGATGAGCTGATTATTCTCCCATAATCAGTTTCTTGCTGCTATGCTAGACACTAGTCTCAATAAGCTTTCTGCTCTTCTATCTTAGTGCTGAAATCCTCATTCTTCTTCTTAAATCCATATGTCTGCGATAATACATCTAAGAGTGCTAGTATCTGCCCTCGTCAAACCGTGTGTCGCGCAGTCTCTTTACCAGAGTTTCTGAATGCATTTTCCATTCATTTCAGTTAGCGATTTCTTGCTTCTCACTCTCTAGTCACGATCATCAAAGAAATTTACATGAACGCATTCTTGATGTATGTCTCAGGATGTTAGAGATCCTGGTGGTAGCTGCTTAAGCCAATGTGAAGCCTCTCCAGCATGTGATTACTTGAAGAGCTTACAAAACAGATAGTCCTCAGGGACTACATTAGCTTTCATAGTAGATACAAGATCCTCAAACCGCTCCAGATGATCCATTGGATTCTCATGTCGCGAACCATGGTAGGGTGTATGTGCAACAAGTGCAAAGAAGGAGGGTTTGATCTCAAATTCGTTCCTCTGGGAAGCTGGAGGATGAATAGTAGATCTGTTAGCTTAGAACTGGTCGGGACGATTGTAGTCTGCCAGTGTCTGATGCGCAGCTTGGGCATTAGCTTCAGGTCGAGCTACTGCAGCGTCTGCCTCTACTTCTTGTTCAGGGATTGCAGCCCCCTTATCATTAATTCTCTGACCTGTTGAATTACGTATATGACTTTCAAGGCATAGAGGTCTCTTCTCTCATCTCGGACCCAAACCAAAGTCGCAACCGTCTACACTCGTGAACTGCTGTCGATCGATGCTTGAATGCGGTTGTCGATCGACGCTTGAATGCGGTTGTCGATCGATTCTTGACATATCTTTTCGGATTTAGCGTTCGATTACAATGGATCTGAGAAGAATAATTCCTTGTTCTTATTACTTCTGGTACTGCTGGGCATGCACCTGAAAGAGAAGGAAAAAAGAATTATTACTAAATTATAGTAATGAAAAAGCCTAGATTAAACCTAGAAAATTAATCTAATGGTGATACTTGCTTCGATGCAATGGCGCCAAATTTGACAGCGTGCGGGTTACGGTTTATATTAGTACAGTCTATCAAATTAACCTACGAACTACTCTTGCAAGAGAGGTCAAATGCTGTACTTAGGATCTAATCCAGAGAGAGAGAGAGGGGCACATAATAAATTTATATAATTCTAATGGTTAAGCTAGGCAAGCTATAAATAATCGTTTAAAAATAGGAAATTAATCTAAAATACACAGTGAATGCAAATATGGAAACACGGTAGCTCTAGGATTTGAGGAAAGTGAATTATAATCGATAGGATGCTAGTGAATTATTAAAAATGCGTGAACAATAAATGTAACTAGTCCGACCGCCTCTTGTCCAACTCTCGTATGCGAATAGAGAAGTACACCGTTGATCGACGACTAAAGGCCGAGTGTCGATCGATGCTAGTCAGACATGAACTTTGTCCACTATGCTAATTAGACCAGCTCTTTCATGCAATCTAACAACCTAGCTCAATAAAAACAGATTATGGCACAAAAACTACTCTCGTAGTCGTCCATGTCCTAAGTTCAGGTTCTAGTTAGCTACTCTAGAATGCAAGAATTAAATACAATTCCAAGGTTGATATTACTTCATCTAGCAATCCTATTTTGGGGCTAATTAATTAGCACGCATCGTGAACCCTAAATCTAACAGGTGAATTACTCAAACATGATATAAGAAAACATGGTAAACTGAATAATATAATGCATAGAATAATAAATGAGGTTTCAATTCAAATCTTTGAAAGAGTTCAGATATTCTCCCATAAAGTACTGAAAACTTAATGCAAGAAAATTAAAACATGTAAAGTAAAAGGTGTGTGGTTTGTGTGTGTGTGTGTGTGTGTGTGCTCTGCCTAAACAATGGCATAACCCATATAAACTAGGTCAAAACTCGTCCAGGGGCATTCTCGTAATTTCTCTAGACTTAGGATTGAAGTCGGCCAATACTCATCGAGTGGGCCGTCGATCGACAGCAAGGATGCTCCGTCGATCGATGGTCATGGTTGACTTGGAATTGTACTTAGATGAATGTTAACAGCTAGTGGATATCTCTCTGAATACTCTAACAAGCTCCATGATCTCAATAATGCTCCAAATGTACATGGACCTGTAAAGACTCTAAAACACAGTCAAGACACACATAATAGACTCCAAATAGGGTCCAAATGATGGTTTAAAACTGGTAAATAGCGAAGTATATCAGTCTTCCTCATGAAAATCGATTGGACCATATTGGAACTCTCGAGAGTTTGCATATCTTATTCAGGAGAATTAGGGAACCAAAAAATAGATCATTTGCAGGCTATTCAAATATTCACTCTCTAGGAATGCAGTTAATTGGCTTTAGCTCATACCACCAGGATCTCCCACTACCTGGAATGATGTCAAGACTGCGTTTTTGACTGAATTCTTTGATGACGCAAGGGAAGCAGAGATAAGGAATAAAATTTGGGTACTTCTCAGGGACCTACTGAAGCTTTTAAAATCTCTTGGGATAGGTTTAGGAGATACGAAAGGTACTGTCCTCATCATTGTTTCACGGAGGTTTAGCTGTTGGAAATTTTCAGGGGTATTCAGTTGTTTTATATATTGATGCGGGATGGTGCAAGCAAAGGGAATATCAAAACCAAAACACCAGGAGAGGCTAAGAGGCTGATTGAGAACTTGGTGTCTTGTAAGAGTACTAAAAATCTGGATAAGCACAAGATAAAATCAGCTGTAATGGATGGTGAAAAGATTGTTGAGGCCGAGATTGGTTCTATACATGAAGTCTCAATGGTGTAACAAGCTTTAGAGAAGGATGAAATCTATGATGGAGAAGCTCTTGAAAATTCAGCAGAAGTTGAGTTCATACATAAAGCTGAAGTTGGATGTTTTCTACAAAGAGCTGGGTGGAAAATTTGAAGCCATGGAGACCCATGTCATAATGCTAGATACCAAGGTTTCTTAGCCTGCAGAAGCTGTAAAGAAGCAAAAAACTATGGTTAAAGAGAAAGTTGAGGAAAGCAAGCGGCACCAGGTTAATGCCATCTTAGATAATGATTTTGGGAAAGTGATCGATCATGAGAAGCTGGAAGAAGGTGCTTTTTTGTCAAAAATTTTATGTCCTTTGGTAGCTCGCACTGGTGTCAATCGACAACACCTAGTGAGCACTAAAAGACACCCATTCAAAAGTATGTAGGAGCGGTAAAAATCATGAGCCACTCCGAGTTCACCGCTCGACACCCGCATCCTCCCATCACGTACCGTGAAATAGATGACATCAATTGATATGAAGAAGACAATTTTATCGACATCGATGGGCGAGCGCCGATTGACAACAGAAACCGAGAACCGATTGGAACTCTATTGACGAATATGAAGCTATAATGGATCAGAAAGAAGCAAAAAAAAAGAATTCCAATTGGGAAGAGAGTGGAATATAGAAAACTCAATGTCCCCAAACACCAAAGAAGAGAAGCGAACAGAGTTGAACTTGATGGAATTCACTAGAGAGTGAAGGGTTCCTAAGAATATGTCTTTCGAGGTTTCCTATCATAATTACACACTTGGTAATTTCTTCAGAGAGGCAGATACGAACATTGAGCTGGGAAGTTCCTTATTCCATGTTGTATACATAACAATGATTTTTCAAACACCATCTGCGATACTCAATCTGCAGTCAACATCTTGGCCATAGGCTCTGCTGAACTATTAGGATTAAAGTTGAACCTTCTAAAGATAGTTTCACCGTCGTAGATAACTCCAAAGCAAACTCAGCAAGCATGATCAAGAATCTTAAGGTGAAGATAGGGGAATGCACTATCCATGTGGACTTTCATGTCGTGGCGATCAAATCAGGTTGGAAATCTTCTTTTCTTTTTGGAAGAGCCTTCATGGCTACAATGGGGGCAGTTTGTAATCTAAAGAAGAATAAGATGTGCCTGACTAATGTTGATGAAACTGTCTTCTACAAACCTGTAGAGAAGAATAAAAGTGAGGAGTTTATTTTATGCATAGAGCTGTTTGAAGATCCATCACCTACAGCTGATTCAAGTTGCGAGACTGAAAAACAAGCTTCAGCATCGGTCGACACTCAGCCTTTATAATCGATCGACACAAAACCTTCAGTACTGGTCGACACCCTCTGAATTTCAGAAAAAACCAAGACTGAAAAATATAAGTCTTGGGGAAGTGCAAAGAAGGAGCGTTTGATCTCAAATTCGTTCCTCTGGGAAGCTGGAGGATGAATAGCAGATCTGTTAGCTTAGAACTGGTCGGGACGATTGTAGTCTGCCAGTGTCTGTTGAGCAGCTTGGGCATTAGCTTCAGGTCGAGCTACTGCAGCGTCTGCCTCTACTTCTTGTTCAGGGATTGCAGCCCCCTTATCATCAATTCTCTGACCTGTTGAATTACGTATATGACTTTCAAGGCATAGAGGTCTCTTCTCTCATCTCGGACCCAAACTAAAGTCGCAACCGTCTACACTCGTGAACTATTGTCGATCGATGCTTGAATGCGGTTGTCGATCGACGCTTGAATGCGGTTGTCGATCGATGCTTGACGTATCTTTTTCGGATTTAGCGTTCGATTACAATGGATCTGAGAAGAATAATTCCTTGTTCTTATTACTTCTGGTACTGCTGGACATGCACCTGAAAGAGAAGGAAAAAAAATTATTACCAAATTATAGTAATGAAAAACCCTAGACTAAACCTAGAAAATTAATCTAATGGTGATACTTGCTTCCCGGAAATGGCGCCAAATTTGACAGCGTGCGGGCTACGGTTTATATTAATGCAGTTTATAAAATTAACCTTACGAACTACTCTTGCCAAAAGAGGTCAAATTACTGTACTTAGGGATCTAATCTAGAGGGAGAGAGGGCACACAATAAATTTATATAATTCTAATGTTTAAGCTAGGCAAGCTATAAATAATCGTTTTAAAATAGGAAATTATCTAAAAAATACACAGTGAATGCAAATATGGAAACACGGTAGATCTAGGATTTGAGTAAAGTGAATTATAATGGATAGGATGTAGTGAATTATTAAAAATGCGTGAACAATAAATGTTAACTAGTCCGACCCCTCTTGTCCCAACTCTCGTATGAAAATAGAGAAGTACACCGTTGATCGACGACTAAGGCTGAGTGTCGATCGATGCTAGTAAGACATGAACTTCGTCCACTATGCTAATTAGACCAGCTCTTTCATGCATCTAACAACCTAGCTCAATAAAACAGATTATGACACAAAACCTACTCTCGTAGTTGTCCATGTCCTAAGTTCAGGTTTCTAGTTAGCTACTCTAGAATGCAAGAATTAAATACAATTCCAAGGTTGATATTACTTCATCCTTGCAATCCTATTTTGGGGCTAGTTAATTAGCACCATCGTGAACCCTAAATCTAACAGGTGAATTACTCAGACATGATATAAGAAAGCATGGTAAACTGAATAATATAATGCATAGAATAATAAATGAGATTTCAATTCAAATCTTTGAAAGAGTTCAGATATTCTCCCTTAAAGTACTGAAAACTTAATGCAAGAAAATTAAAACATGTAAAGTAAAAGGTGTGTGGTTTCTGTGTGTGTGTGTGTGTGTGTGTGCACGGCCTAAACAATGGCATAACCCATATAAACTAGGTCAAAACTCGTCCAGGGGTATTCCCGTAATTTCTCTAGACTTAGGATTGAAGTCGGCCAATACTCATCGAGTGGGCCGTCGATCGACAGCAAGGATGATCCGTCGATCGATGGTCATGGTTGACTTCGAATTGGACTTAGATGAATGTTTACAGCTAGTGGATATCTCTCTGAATACTCTAACAAGCTCCATGATCTCAATAATGCTCCAAACGTACATGGACCTGTAAAGACTTTAAAACACAGTCAAGACACACATAATAGACTCCAAATAGGGTCCAAATGATGGTTTAAAACTGGTAAATAGCGAGGTATATCAGTCTTCCTCATGAAAATCGATTGGACCATATTGGAACTCTCGAGAGTTTGCATATCTTATTCAGGAGAATTAGGGAACCAAAAAATAGATCATTTGCAAGCTATTCAAATATTCACTCTCTAGGAATGCAGTTAATTGGCTCTAGCTCATACCACCAGGATCTCCCACTACGTCGAATGATGTCAAGACTGCGTTTCTGACTGAATTCTTTGATGACGCAAGGGAAGCAGAGATAAGGAATAAAATTTGGGCATTTCTCAGGGACCTACTGAAGCTTTCAAAATCTCTTGGGATAGGTTTAGGAGATACGAAAGGTAGTGTCCTCATCATTGTTTCACGGAGGTTTAGCTGTTGGAATTTTTCAGGGGTATTCAGTTGTTTTATATGTTGATGCGGGATGGTGCAAGCAAAGGGAATATCAAAACCAAAACACCCGGAGAGGCTAAGAGGCTGATTGAGAACTTGGTGTCTTGTAAGAGTACTAAAAATCTGGATATGCACAAGATAAAATCAGCTGTAATGGATGGTGAAAAGATTGTTGAGGCCGAGATTGGTTCTATACATGAAGTCTCAATGGTGTAACAAGCTTTAGAGAAGGATGAAATCTATGATGGAGAAGCTCTTGAAAATTCAACAGAAGTTGAGTTCATACATAAAGCTGAAGTTGGATGTTTTCTACAAAGAGCTGGGAGGAAAATTTGAAGCCATGGACACCCATGTCATAATGCTAGATACCCAGGTTTCTTAGCCTGCAGAAGCTGTAAAGAAGCAAAAAACTATGGTTAAGAGAAAGTTGAGGAAAGCAAGCGGCACCAAGTTAATGCCATCTTCGATAATGATTTTGGGAAAGTGATCGATCATGAGAAGCTGGAAGAAGGTGCTCTTTTGTCAAAAAAATTATGTCCTTTGGTAGCTCACACTGGTGTCAATCGACAACACCTACTGAGCACTAATAGATACCCATTCAAAAATATGTAGGAGCGGTAAAAATCATGAGCCACTCTGACTTCACCGCTCAAAACCCGCATCCTCCCATCACGTACCGTGAAATGGATGACATCAATCGATATCAAAAAGACAATTTGATAGACATCGACGGGCGAGCACCGATCGACAACAGAAACCGAGAATCGATTGGAACTCTATTGACGAATATGAAGCTATAATGGATCAGAAAGAAGCAAAAAAAAAAAGAATTCCAACTGGGAAGAGAGTGGAATATAGGAAACTCAATGTCCCCAAACACCACAGAAGAGAAGCGAATATAGTTGAACTTGATGGAATTCACTAGAGAGTGAAGGGTTCCTAAGAATATGTCTTTCGAGGTTTCCTATCATAGTTACACACTTGGTAATTTCTTCAAGAGGCAGATACGAACATTGAGCTGGGAAGTTCCTTATTCCATGTTGTATACATAACATGATTTTCCAAACGCCATCTGCGATACTCAATCTGCAGTCAACATCATGGCCATAGGCTCTGCTGAACTATTAGGATTAAAGTGGAACCTTCTAAAGATAATTTCACCGTTGTAGATAACTCCAAAGCAAACTCAGCAAGCATGATCAAGAATCTTAAGGTGAAGATATGGGAATGCACTATCCATGTGGACTTTCATGTCGTGGCGATCAAATCAGGTTGGAAATCTTCTTTTCTTTTGGGAAGAGCCTTCATGGCTACAATGGGAGCAATTTGTAATCTAAAGAAGAATAAGATGTGCCTGACTAATGTTGATGAAACTGTCTTCTACAAACCTGTAGAGAAGAATAAAAGTGAGGAGTTTATTTTATGCATAGAGCTGTTTGAAGATCCATCACCTACAGCTGATTCAAGTTGCGAGACTGAAAAACAAGCTTCAGCATCGGTCGACACTCAGCCTTCATAATCGATCGACACAAAACCTTCAGTATTGGTCGACACCCTCTGAATTTCAGAACAAACCAAGACTGAAAAGTATAAGTCTTGGGGAACGGCCAGGACGAAGAAAAAAAAAACAATGCAGATGCAGATTTCCTGTCACTAGCTCCTTCGAGATTGCAAGAAGGAAGTCTTGTGTATAGGCTGCACTGCAGAGGAGGTCCAGAACCTTTTACCAAGGTTAGAGTGCTATGTGACATAGACCTTAGAGAGAAAGGGGATGTTTCTGTCAGCGCTTTTATCAATTGCATCAACAAAATGAGTAAGATAGACAAAGACTTGTTTTGGAGCAAGTTCACATTCCTCATCCGGACTAAATCATACCTCCAGAAAGTGAACCTAATGACTAAAAATAAGATCTGAGAATGAGGCAACCTACTTCTAGGTGTGCTTTAAATTTATTTTATTTTCGTGTTTTTACTAATTTCATATTTTTTTATTTGAAGTAAAAAAAAGGACGATCGAGAACCGCCTTAGGTTGAGGAGATAGCACAAATATCGGTCGGTACCAATCACCCTCCGTCGACATCATAACCTTACCATTGATCCCCACTCGTAACAAAGTATGTAATTTTTGACTGTCCTAATTACTTTTATTTATGTTTTAATTTTCCACCTAACCGAGACGCGATAACACTGGGGACAATGTTATTTAAGTGTGAGAGATGTTTACTGATATTGCTTACTATTTTGGAGTTTTATTCTTATGTGTTTTATTGAGTTTTATTGAGTCAAGAAGCGGATTGTGATCAGATTTAAATTTTTACTTATTATCTAACCATTCTATACCACCATTCTAGATTTGTTGATTGCAGAGAGTACAAGAGATACCAAAGTTGACTATTATGCCACTATATCACACTTGCTTAGAAAGTTTGAAGGAACTGAAACTAACCTCTAACCTAATTTGACCTATTTGCTTGCTTTGGGGTTTGACATATATTGGATCGGATTCCTCTGGCAAGTCTAGAAGGTTAAATTATGCGTGCTTCTGATTCCTTTCTCTTTCTCCCTCTCTCTCTTCGAAATCTATGAAAAAATATTGAGATGATTTACTGAAAGATGCAGAGGGGTAGGAAAATTTCTTGTAACCCCATTATTTTAATTCATAAAGGAATGATCACACACTTTGGAAGCGAGAGGTGGGTAAATTACATGTGACCTTATTATTCGCCTACACTTTGTCAAAAAAAATTACAAAGAGAGAAAAGAAAAAGAAAGATGAACCAGATGGATTGTATCATTATCATTGATTCATTGGACTTATAAAAAATATATAAAGATATTCAGAGAAGAGATACAGAGGGAAGAAAGGGATCAGAGAAGATTGCTTGTGTGTTCAGATACTTGCAAGGATAAGAGTCCATGTGTCATCTGATCGATACTCATAAGGTAAAGCATGCACTTTTATTTTATACAAGAAATTAGTAGAGGGGTGAGTCAAGCTAGTACTTGTTAAGTTGTTGGTAGAATGGATTTGAATTATATACTAGGATAAGGTATAAAAGGTTTATCTAGGATTGGCACTTATTTTATGTGGTTGCAACATAGTAAAGGTGATAAAGATAAGCTAGAGATTTTATGAGTCTCTGTTTTTCAAACATCTTCCATAGGTTTACCCTTGTTTTGCTTGAGGACAAGCAAATGGATAAATCTAGCAGAGTTGATAAGGCCTGATATTTACCTCTTTTATGCCATGATATCAGTCCTATTTTGAGTATATTGTATGTGTCTAGAGTTTTTAGAGTGTTTTAAGGTTCATATACGTTTTGGACATTTTTGGTGATTGTGGAGCTTTTTGAGATGCAAAACTGCACAATGCGTTAGAAGTTTAGCTACTGATGGAAACCTTTCTACTGTGCGATTGAGCTGATCTTTTTAGACAAGATATAACTTTGAGTTAGTTTTCCAATGCCACTGGTCTGAGGTCCGTACAATGGTTAGATCAAAGTTATGGTCGTTTACTGAAGAGTAGTTTTACTGCCTCGCGAGAGGAAGCTATCGAGGAGATGAAGGAGTGTAGATCGACGGCACACACTTAGTGTTGATCGATGGTGATGCCAGAACACGAGCCGAGTCTACTGTATGACCGACTTAAGCCCAAAAGCCACCATAAATTACCAGAATGCCCCTGGAAGAGTTTAAACCCTTTATGTATGTTTTCTAAGCCATTGTTGATGACTTTCTCTTTTATATTCTCTTCATTGTTTTAGGTTTGGAGAGATAAATCAATTCTCCTTCATATACTGGTCCGTAAATTCATTGGTTTTATCATTAATTTCTCTATTCTATTATTATTCAAACTATGATTTGTGTTATTTCTTCTATGTCTGAGTAATTCTCTTGTTAGGTTTAGGCATTTCATGAGCTTAATGTCATACTGATAATCTGTTAGGATTGCTAGGAATGTTTTTTTTCATTTCTACACCAGGGTAGCTTGTAATACTAGGATCTGGAATACTTAGAAAAGCACGATAGTGTGGCTGATTTGTTGAACCTAGAATCATAGGACAATTGAGAGGCACGAGAGTGCAGTCAATTAATAGAACCCAAACACTGCAGGATTAGATACCTTGGCGCATACCACAGTTGGTTTAGGAATCTGGTTGAAAATAATCGATTTCGTCATTAATGCTTGTTTGAAGAAGCATTGATCGACGTTGAGGCCATTGTATCGATCGACCCTCGCTCCTTGTTCGCACGCAACAACTCGAAGATAGGATTCATACACTTGATTAGTAATTGCATCACTCAAAACAGCTACTATAAATTCTGGATACTCACTAAGCTCAATCTAGGATTATATTTCCTTTCCCCTAGACCCACAAATTGGATCGTCGAAGATGTTCTTGTCAACAAACACCAGACACAACTTGTTCGTTTGCATTTCGCACACCGCTCCTATTGTAGCCATGAAAGCTCTTCCATGCAGAAAAGAGGAACTCTACTATATGTGGATGTCCATAATATGAAAGTCTACGGGGAAAACAACATCTCTATTCTCCACCTCATGATTCCTAATTTTCCCTCCAGAGATTACATAGTTCCTCCTTAACCGTTCAGTCAGAACCTTTCCCCCAGCTTCGTTCAGCTAAATGATAGGCTTTGGTGCATCACACTCTGGAGGGTGTCTACCAAAATGTTTTTGGCGTCGATCGACACTATTATAATTTGTCGAATTTGCAGAGATTTTGGAAGGGTGTCAATCGATGTTCATTGGGTGTTAATCGACACTAGCCGCTTTTCGCGAGTTTTCAGAAACCTCAAAAGGTGTTGATTGACACTAGAATAAGGTTTCTAGTTATCTATTCTTGGAACAAGCATACAGATCAAACTCGGTGAAGAATATTATAAGACTACCCTAGCAGTTCTATAAATCACAAGTTCTTCATAACCTTACTAAATCCCTAAGTAGGACAAGTAAACCACTCAGAAATGATCATGCAAAACATAACAAATTCTGTATAGATTGCATAAAATAACAAGAGTAAGAAACATTGGTGTTCCAATCGATGTGTGAAGAAGTATATAATTTTCTCTTTAAAATCTCTCTAGCGTAGAATAAAGCTTAGTCTAAACAGTGGCTTCCAAATTGATAAATATAGGTTAAACACATCTAGAGGTCTCTCTACAAATAGGGAAACGTTTGGGCCAAAGTGCAAATTTTGAATTTTGAGCCGATTCTCGCCAAACCGCATGAGTGTCGACTGAAATCAGTGGAATGTCGATCAACACTACCTCCAAATATTGAATTTGACTTTGTATTTCTTCCATAAGTTTGCCATGTGCTCCAAATATTTTCAAAGTCTCCATAATGCTGAAAAATGTACCTAAATATGAAAAGAGCTTAAAGACTCGAACATGGATAATACACTCTAAAATAGACATATACCATGGTTAAAACCGTTAAAGCTCAAGGTAAATCATCTTCCTAAGGAACCTGAGGAGACCATAACCCTTTCCACCTCATAAAATGTTGCACCATAAGCTAAAGCTGAACCAAATGATGATCCAGATTTTGATTAAGAGGTCAGTCATCCTGATCATGAGGGGGTTCTAGGGGGGGAACCACACTAAAACTAAGAATTAATCACATTATGAAGAGAGTTAAGTATTCATTATCAAGAGGATATGACTGAGCACTACATTGAATGGAAGATGATTCAGAAATTCAGAGGCTGGCCACTATCTATTCACTCTGCATGGTCCAAAAGGAACTATGGTCATGTTGGTATATGTGGATGATATTATCATCACTGGATATGACAAAGAGGGCTCCTAGAAACCAAGGTACCCCTCAAATTTGTATTTAACATTAAAGATTTAGGTGAACTCAAGTACTTCCTTGGGAATGGAGTATGCCACTCTAAAGATTGGCTCTTATTGTCTCAAAGTAAGTACACACTTAATCTTCTAACAGAGGCAGGAAACCTTAGGGGAAGACTAGAGAAGACACCTCTTGATTATGGCTAAGAGGTACTACGAGAAAAAAAGATTGAAGACACTCCATTTGATGATGTCAAGAACTATAGAAGGATGGTTGGAAACTCATCTACCTAACCATTACAAGACTATGCATATGCTTTGCAGTGAACCAAGTAAGTCAGCACATGCAGCTGGCTAAAGTTCCCCATTGGAACATGGTTGAAAGGAAATTGGAATATTTAAGGGGGGCTCGGGGTCAAGGTCTGTTAATGGGGTAATGGAAGCTCAGAAATTATGTGATATTGTAATGTTGGTTAGTCAAAAGATAGGGTGATAGGAGAACAACTACTGGTAATTGCAAATTCATAAGAGGCAACTCGTTGTAACAAAGAGGAGATAAGTAAAGGCGGCATCCAACACCTAATCTTCCATGAGTACTACTCAAGCTAATAATTTCAAGAGGTCAGACCTTGATGCCCTAGTAAAAACCCTCTAGGAAAACTCTTGTAACAAACTTTTTACATGTTATGTCCCCGATCCTAGATATGATCGTCGAGACGGATCATGGGACATGGGAACGCGCAAGCCGTTCAAAAGACACATAGGCAAGCGTTCCAGGGTCTAAGAATAAGGTTAATTCCACGATATGGATGGGGACTTATCCAAAGATAGAGAGGAATGAAGGACAAATGCGCTTGACCGAGCTGGGAGAAGTGATTGGGAGCTGGGCGAGGTACTAACCTTTCTAGATCAGCTTAGGGGAGCTCGGGATAAGATACGGTGGGGCATGGTCATATTGATCAGATGCTTAGCTTATCTCATTTAGCTGTACAAGCAATGAGGTAGCTCAGGTCAGATGGATATAGTGTTTGTCAGTTGGGGCGGTTGGTCTGGTCTGGGCGGTTATCGGAACTGTTGGGGAAACGTAATCCAGGAAGAAATTACTCCAGATCCCAAGCAGGACGCTGGCCTTCTAACTCATGCCTGGAGAAATTCATGCTCAGGTTCCGGCTCCGTTCCTGACTACGGGAAAATGGAAGATTTATGTTAAAAAGGATTTTTTTGAAATTTCTGAATACGGATGACCTAGTTCTAGCAACCACCTACAACCAACCTATAAAAGAGGAGCCCATACTCCAGAATAAGGGATTGACTTTTAGGGACTAAGAGAATATATCTAGAAGGCTAGAACTGTAGTTCTTCTAAACACGTCAATAAAATTTCTCTGTCGCCTCAATTCTGTCTTGAATCTCGTGTAATTTTTATTCAGTAATACCTACAAATGAACCCAACTAAAACTAGCCTAACAGTTTAGCGCTAGAAGCAGGGGGTAATCTAAGCTACGTGAATATGACAACAAGTGAAGACGACGATCAGCCTCCGGCTACCCCAGCATAACTTGAGCTTCAACCTCGAATCGACGACCTACGGAGCCAAGTTACCAAGCTGCATAGAGCTCAAGATGCCACTGCATATGATCCAAAACTTCTCTCAGAGGTTCAGACTTTTAAAGATACACTGAACAAACATTTCATACACGTGGGGCAAAGCGCGGAGAAACTCTCTCATCTTGAATATGAGAACCTATTTCTCATCACACAGAACCAAGTCCTCCACACGACGGGCAACAAGGGACGCAAGTTCAACACTCGAGTGGACCAATACAACTCTTGGAAACTCTTGTGGAGGAAGGAAACACTGCTCGATCGATTCCGCCACGGAATAGAGAAACCACAACTAGAGCCAATATCAAAGGAAGAGGATGATGATTCTGGAATAAAGCCGATGAAAAAACCTCAAAAAGAGTGCAGTAACGAAGTCGGCTATAACTTCCTACCTCGCGCAGGTGTTCCCAAAAAAATCAAAGACGTCCAATCTATAATAGAAAACTTCCAGGAGTAGCACCTCCAATCCAGAGAAGCGACCCTAACTCCTATGTGGACACTCCCTTTATAGACAAGATCACAGGTCGAGATGCCAAGGTAGTTCTCCTTCCCCATCGTGAAAATGTACGATGAGAAAAAACGACCTAGAGAACCATGCGGCTCAATACAAGAAACAAAATGCTCACTGTTGCTATCTAGAAAGAGCTTAGAATGGCCACCATGTACAAAGGCATCAACTCAACTCCTACGGGTACAGCCCTGCAATGGTACATCAACCTGCCAAATGGGTCGATCAGCTCCTTTGCAGTCCTTACCGACAAATTTGTTGAGCAATTCGCAAGTAGCAGATGCCTGGAGAAGACTGACAATGACATGTATGAATTCCTCCAGCACCAGGCTGAACCCATACGAAGATACATAGCACGCTTCAATCAAGAGAAGGTAGCCATGCCTGGATGCAACACTTCAACCGCTATATCGGCCTTCAAAAGAGGCCTTTTGCATGACATAGATCTCTACAAAGAGCTAACCAAGTATCAATACAAAACCATAGAAGACTGTACTATCCCAAGCCCATGCGCATGTAAAATGGGAAGAAGACGTGGCGAGTCGTTCAAAGGTCATTCATAAAGCTAGGCGGGGCGATGAGAATGACCAAAACAAAAAAATCCAGTTAGAAGCCTGGAAAAGAGACAAGGAGCAAGAATCAGGGCAGGTACCAGAACCGTCCCCTAGAGAGATCCGAAGGGATGACAGTTTCCACATGGCCAAATATCTCCTACCTATCCACTTTGAAGCTGGAGTTGGTCAATGTTCTGAGGCAGATGGCAATGAGGTAAAGTGGCCTCAGAAGATGAAAGACCCCAAAGCTAGCTGAAATCCCAATCAGTTGTAAGACTTCCACAATGACCACGGTCATAAAACATAAGACTGCTTCCAACAAAAAAATGAAGTCAACGAGCTGTTGAAGAAAGGACACCTAAGGGAATTCCTTTCCGACAAACCTTAAAGTCTCATTGATAAGAAAACTAACAACCGGTCTACAGAAACTGCTCCTGTCTCACCTCCGTGACACAACAATGTAATCAACGTAATATCTTGTAGTTCATAAGTAAGTGGTGTCACGCATGCGAATGCAAAGAAGGGCCTTAGAAATGCCATGATGCAACCAAGACTGACCCAGCAGCTGATTTGGAAATAGATGAACTGAACCAGGTGTAGCTGAGTGACACTGAAGATGAGCTAGATGATTTGAACGAGCTGAGCAACACTATAGACGAGCTGGACCAGGTTGGTGATAAAGATATTCGGCGCAACATATTTGATGGATCAGATGCATCTCTCTAGACCAAAATCATGGATCAGATGCATCTTATTCAGCCAAATATCATGAAGACAAATACCCATTCTCTTTCGCCAAAGGCCCAGTCACAAAATCATTAACCAGAAGACTGAGGAATGCACTTGCTCATCTGGTTTACTCTGAACCAGACTCGACCCAAGACAAGAATCAAGTCAAGGATTCAACTAATTTCAGTCTTTAATCTTGCTTAGGAGTTCTAAGATTTTTCTTGTTTTCTAAAATTATTTAGATTGATTTGTATTCCTTCTTCTTCTACATAAACTAATTGTTTTGTTTCAGTTTAATTCATTCACTTTTTCAATAAAAACTTTCTTTTTATCCGTGAATCCTTTGTTTTGTTCTTGAACACTGTTTGCCTAGGAGTTAATTCTCTGCAAGGATTTTTCCATTGATCATTGTTTGTGGAGGTAAACATCACGATCTCTGGCACATTAACAAAGGTGTTTGATCTCTCCATCAATGTTACACTGAAGAACCAATCCTATCTCGACTTCAATCCATAAAGTCGATCAACCATCGATCAGTTTTAACAAGAGATCATTAATCCAATCAAAAACCATCAAGGAAACACAAACCAAATCACCCTTCGATGATTAAAAATGGATTCGAACCTCTAAGGTTTTCATTAAGTGGTATCAGGGCAGATTGAGGGCTTCTGATTGTAGGGTTCATAATCGAAATCTTCTCCCTTTCTTTTTGGAAACCTTAATTTTCATTTCTTGTTCATCTTCTTTGTCGAATTGCATTCTTCTTTTCTTTCTATCTGTAAATTGTAAAGGGGGACAACAAGTACAAAAAATATAGAGAACGATCAAAGTATCAATAGGCTGAAGAGAAATCCAACCAGACTGAGGAGAAAACCAGTATATGGTGGTAGAACTCCTTGCAACCAAAATTCTTGCAATCTGTCTATGTTTCTTATTTTTGGGGTGGGGAATTGATTCTACAAGTCTTGATTTTGTTTGGATACTGAGCTACTTGATTCACAGAAAAAACTTCACAGGAAAACCTCAATAGAGAAACACAAGAGAAATGGTGAGGCTTCGGCTATCATACCTTGTACTTACTTTTCTTGTTAAATCTTAATAGGAAACCATGTCTGATGGGGACCATGACCGAGATGATCAACCAACTCATAAGTTTGATAAACTTCAGATTGATGACATGAAGGCTCATATAATGAAAGAGCTTCAAAAAAATTTGATTTTAAAAGAACTGCAACTGATAATGTTTTGGGTACTTCTTCACAGGCTAGGAAAGCAGCTAGGAGCAAGAGGAGAGGCAAGCGGATTGCAACAACTCAAGAACATGAGGTTCTTGACACCTCTTCTGGCAGAAGCACTCATGAAAACAGATTGGTAAGAGCAGCATCTCAATCCGGAACTCACACTCAACGAGCATTTAGAGAGAGAGAGAGAGAGCTGATGACAGCCTTGGCAATCTCAAGCTAGGAATACCAGAGTTCAGTGGCAAGAACAATCCTGATGCGTACTTGGAGTGGCAAAGTGATGAGTACATCAAGTCATCATCAACCATGGAGCAAGGACTCTGGAGAAAACCAGTGGAGATGAAGCTGGAAAGAGCTGAAGAAGGCGATCAGGACATATGTGTAATAAAAATGTCATATCTTACAAACCAGGAGGAATTTATTTATGAAACCAGTTTTTATGGATTCTACACTCAACAAGTGCACCCTTCGAACTGGTTTCATATCAAAAGGATAAATGGTTTTGAAGATATGCCATTTTCCGGTCAAAGGTGGTCTGACTTGCCTTATTTAGAAGATCAGGAGCATATAATATGTCAAGCTCAATGTTGGCGTCCAGGAGAATTTGTGATACTTCTAGAAGCACTACACAACCACTAAGGAAGTACCAGCACACGATCAGGCTGATCCTTGAAGAGTACAACCAAATCAAACCGGAGCTAAATAGGGAAACTTGGAAACTTATTTGGTTTGATCATTACCAAACCAAGATATGGTGACCAGGAGACACTTTACACTTACCAGGGAAGCCTGGAGACATATGAGGGCACTCAAAACACAGAAGATCAAGAGGAGAAAAATGTGGAGCGGTTTACCTTATTTGGATTCAAGAAGCACTTCTGTCAAAGATCTCCATCGTATCTTTCCATCATTTTATGGAGCTTTTAAATACATTCAGTGAATCAGAACATTCCCAGGCGTCATCATGGCTAAGCTATCAAGACTCAAGCAATCCTACCCAATCCTCCAAACTAATCCAACAGCTAGTTCTTAGTTTTGCAAGTTTTCTCTTTTATTTCTTTTATACAAGGTCAATAGAATCACCATTGTAGAGGCACGTTTTTAGCCAAGTATTAATCATAAACTACTGTTTTCTTTTCAAAGAGAGTTAATTGTTTTCTATTGATTTTTATATTAGGACTGTTTGTGAGATTCAAGCAGTCTGGTTCATCAAGGATGGAGACAGTCAATCATCCCATAGATTGAGAGATTCAATCACCTCTATCAATCCGCTGTTGAAGAGATCTGTCCATCAGAGTCTTACGAACCTTTTTCAGCTTAGGCTTACATCAGAAAGGAAGATAGACTCGATATATGATTGTCAAAACTAATCTGGGTTAAAGAAGGTCAAGTTGGCAGTTACTGAGTTTCATGGGTGTGCAATTCATTGGTGGGATCAAATTGTTACTACTAGGCCTAGGACAGGAGAGCCACAAGTGGAATAGTGGTATGAACTTAAAGGAGGCTTACTCAACGAACCATGAGCGTGAATGACTATTATAAGGAGATGGAGATTCTCATGATCAAGGCTACTGTTGAAGAAGCCTCAGAAGTAACAATGGCTCGATTTCAGGCTGGACTTAACATAGACATTCAGGTCATATTGGAGATGCAGGAATATGAAAATATCTATTAGTTACTACACAAAGCTAATCTCATTGAGCAGTAGCTAAAGAGGAAGTCCAACGCCAAATTATCCTATAACAACAAATTCAAATCATCCAATGCTAAAGAGGACAAGTCTTTGTCAAACCAAAAGAAGAGACAAAACCATATTAGCATGATGACAAATGTAAAGCACCATCAGCAAGAGCAGGGGACGTGAAGTGTTTCAAGTGTCATGGTTTTGGACACTATGCGAATCAATGTACCAAAAATAGATGATCTTCATGGAGAATGAAAAGCTAGTATCCAAAGAAAAGGAGTCATATGAGTTTTTAAAAAAATCTCTTAACTATCCAGCCCATGGAGAATTTCTTGTTACAAGGAGATCACTGAAAGTTCAATCCAAACAAGAAGAGAATGACCAAAGGGTGAATGTTTTTTCACACTCGTTGCATTGTTTATTATAAACTTTGTTTCAAGTGAATCTCGTGTAGAAAACTTGTAATGGAACTGGAAAACATCCCAAACCTTACCTGCTTCAATAGCTGAATGAAGATGACGAGTTAATGGCCACAGAACAAGTAATGGATCCCATAACCATAGGTAGATACCAATATGTTCTATCAATGGATTCAAGTCATATCCATCCTATTGGAAGACCTTGGCATTTTGACAAGAAGGCTATTCATGATGGTTTCACATACCGCCATTATTTCAATCCTAGAGACAAAAAGATTGTTCTTGCACCATTATCACCACTTGAGGTTTATGATGATCATGTTCAAATCAAACTCAGAAGAAACAAAGCTAAAGATAAACCGGCTCCTTGGTGAATCTCTTTTTACCTTCATGATATTGATGAATCACGTCCTGAGAGCATTGATAGTTCATTTTTTGTAGTTTACTCTGATGACATTTTGATTTACAGCAAGAGTATGAATGAGCATGTGGATCATCTAAAATATGTTCTAAAGTACTTATAAAAGAGTCTTTGTTTGCTAACTTTAACAAGTGTAATTTTTGGACAGATCACCTTTTGTTTTTAGGCTTTGTTCTTACAGGTCAAGAATTCAAGGTTGATGAGGAAAAGGTCTAGGCAATCCAAGATTGGTCAAGTCTCAAGAATGCAAGTGAGGTTAGGATCTTCCATGGACTAGCCGGCTTCTACAAAAGGTTTTTCAAAGACTTCAGCACCATTGCAACACCTCTTACTAAAGTCATCAAAAAGAATGTGGGGTTCAAATGGAAAAGGCACCAGAAGAGGCTTTTCCAAAACCTCTAAGGGAAGTTAATCAATGCTCCTTTACTTGTTTTTCCTGATTTTTCTAAGACTTCTGAAATAGAGTGTATCCATATGGTGTAGGAATTGGAGAAATGTTGATGCAAGAAAAGAGGCCAATCGCGTATTTCAGTAAGAGACTTGGTGGAGCTATGCTGAACTATCCTACCTATGATGGAGCTCTATGCGTTGATCAAAGCCCTTAAAATCTGGCAGCACTGCCTCTGGCCAAAGAAGTTTGTGATACACACTGATCATGAGTCACTCAAACACCTTAAGGGCAAACACAAGCTGAAAAAGAGATACGCCAAATGGGTTAGGTTTCTTAAAAACTTTCCTTATGTTATCCATTACAAGCAAGGTAAAGAAAATTTAGTTGATGATGCACTGTCTAGGAGGTAAGCCTTGTTGTCTTCAATGGAAACTAAGTTGTTACATTTCAAACAAATGAAAACCAATTATGTTGATGATCATGATTTCAAAGAACATTATAAAACCAGTGAGAAGCATGCCAATGGAAAGTTCTACAATGATGGTGGTTTTATATTCTTTGAAAATAGTTTGTGTTTGCCTAATTGTTCTTTGAGAGAGTTTTATATTAGGGAATCCATTGGAGGAGGTCCTATGGGACCCTTTGGTGTATCTAAGGATTACAGCATACTGAGGGAGAACTTCAAATGTCCAAGCATGAGGAAGGACGTTGAGAGAGTATGCAGCAGATGTGTTGTTTGCACCCAAGCTAAGGCTCGCCCACAAGGTTGACATATCCATGGATTTTGGCTTTGATTGCCTAGAACTATGAAGGGCAGAGATTCAATTTTTGTGGTTGTTGATAAATTCTCTAAGATGACTCACTTCATTGCATGCCACAAAACTGAGAATACTCTAATAATTGCTGACTTGTTCTTTAGAGATGTGGTTAAACTCCATGGAATGCTTAGGACCCTTGTATCTGATAGAGACACCAAATTTTTGAGTCATTTCTGGAAAACACTTTGGTTTAGACTAGGAATTAAGCTGTTGATTTTTACTACATGTCATCCACAAACTGATTGACAAACTGTACTCTAGCTAATCTTTGGCATGCTATGATTATAAAGAACATGAATTCTTGGGAAGACTATGTTCCATACGTTGATTTTTCTTATAATCACTCTGTGAACCGAGCTTCCAAGTTCTCTTCATTTCGAATTGTCTATGGGATTAATCCTCTGACTCCACTTGACTTGTGACCTTTACCTCTCAATGAACACACAAATATTGATGATAAGGCCAAAGCCGAGTATGTTGTGTCTTTGCATGAGCAGGTTAAAAATAATATTGGAGAAAGGGCTAAGGAGTATGCTAAGTATGCTAACAAGGGCAGGCATAAGTTGATACTTGAACCAGCTGGATTGGTAACCATACATTTGAGAATAGAGAGGTTTCCAGAGGAGTGAAAGTCTAAACTATTGGCAAGAGCGGATGGACCTTTCAAAGTGTTGGATTAGATCAACAACAATGCTTACAAGATAGATCTATAAGGTAAGTATCCAATCAGCTCTACTTTCAGTGTTGTTGATTTGATCCCATTTCATGCATATTATTTTGATTTGAGGCTGCCCCAGTAGCTGATTTGGAGCTAGATGAGGTGAACCAGGTAGAACTTAGTGACACTGAAGATGAGATAGATGAGCTGAACCAGTTGAGCAACACTCAAGATAAGCTGGACCAGGCTGGAGTTAAAACAATTCGGCCCAACATATGATGGATCAGATTCATCTCTCCAAAATCATGGATCAGATTGATCTTATTCAGACCAATCTAATGAAGACAATGACCCATTCTCTTTTGCCAAAGCCCCAGTCACAAGTTCACAAACCAGAAGATTGAGGAATACAATTCCTCGTCTGGTTTACTCTGAACCAGACTCGATCTAAGACAAAAATCAAGTCAAGGATTCAACTGAACTTCTCAATCTTTCGTTCTTTAGTCTTGGCTAAAAGTTCTAATTTACTTTCTCGAATTCTACAAGTCTTTAGATTGCTTTGTCTTCCTCCTTCTATATAAACTCATTGTTCTATTTCAGTTCGATTAATTCACTTTTTCAATAAAAAAAATAATTGATCGGTGAATACTTTGTTCAGTTCCTGAAAATTGTTTGCCTAGGAGTTGATTCTCTGCAAGGATTTTGCCATTGATCATTGTTTGTGGAGGTAACTTCACGATCTCTGGCGCATCAACACAGGTTTTTGATCTTTCCATCGATATTACACTGAAGAGCCACTCCCATATCGACTTCAACCCATCAAGCCCAGCATCCATTAAACAGTCCGATTAAAAACCATCCAGGAAACACAAACCAAATCACCCTTAGATCATTCAAAAGGGATTAGACCATCTAAGGGTTTCATTATGCTAGGAATGGCCAAGAAGCTGGAAGACCCAAGCGCCAACTTTTAGGAACCAACGAAATCATCTTCACGACCAAAGAGCAGGAGAAGGTCCTGACTCCCCACCATGACCCACTGGTTATATCGCTCACTTTAGCAAACTGCCGAGTAAAAAGAATAGTGGTAGATAATGGAAGCTCCACTAAAATCATCTTTCTGGTAACCTATAACCCGGAAGGTTACTCCACTCATAGGATTTGGTAGAGAAGTCAAACAAGCCATTGGAGAAGACACCCTTCTCGTATAAATAGAAGGAATCAACATGTCCACGAAGTTCATGGTAGTCGACTGCAACTCCTCCTACAACTTGATACTGGGACGCCCTTGGATCCACGAAATGGGAGCAGTCCCTTCAACTCTCCACCAGATCAAAAAATTACCTACCTCCTAGGGCATTAAGGAAATAAAAAGAGATCAGGATAACGCCCGATCGTACTACCAAACGACACTTAAAGGGAATATCAAGGCCATATTGCAATTACATAGAAGTCCTCCGACAGATCCTTTAACTCGGTCCGAAGATGGAGGGATCATCATGAGACCCCAACTTGACGATGACCCAATCCGATATCCTTGAATGTTCTACAACTCCTAATGGAGCCGGGACATAAACCAGATAGCTTCTCCAGCCTCGGACAAAGTAATCATGCCGAGATTCTCGAGGAAACACTGAGATCCGATCCAAAGATTCTAGCCTCCAGATACCTGATTGATTCCCTATCCTATCTTACGGTGCGGAAAAATGCGAGATCTAAGAGCAGCATAGTCCTCAACCACCTTCAACCTCCCAAGGAACCCGTCGGCCCGGCGTTTTGAGAAAGAAACAGAAAGAGGCATGCAATCATGGGCGTTGGTAATTCCTGGACAGATGCCGTAACAGGACCATGGTGATTAGTCATTGCAGTAGCCTTCCTCAAGTCTCGACAGATGCTTGGACGACTGTATACCCCTAAGAAATTCCCTTCATGACCTCTAGGGTTATCCTCTGTTAAGTGGTCTTATCAGCTAAGTATCTTTTCTTCCTAGAAACGAAAACCTTTGCCTTCCAACTTCCGTCCGCTATTAATTTCACTAGGGAAAATCCAAATAAACTCTCAGGAGGCTGCACACCCAGGGATATAAGACCCACACAAGGTAATCATGCTTCCCCTGGTTTTTCAGAAAATGGATCCTCGACATGGCAGACGAGCCTCCGAAGGAACCGAGGTAGGAAATATTTCCCTCAGCAAGAAACGATTATTTCCGGTCGGGAACACGGGTCTCCAGCGAGACAGCCAATATCCAAGCGGGGAGGTCATTAAGGATTAGGGCCACATCGTCGATATTAAATTGAACAACAACTCTCTTTAAAAAACCAAAACGTACATGACAACGTGAGGGTTAAGTTTTATAATTAAGCAGACAATCTATCAAATTAACCTTATAAACTACTCTTGCCAAGAGAGGTCAAATTGTAGTACTTAGGGATCAAATCCACAGAGAGCGAGGGCACATAATAGATTTCTGAGTCCTAAAGGTTAAGCTAGGTAAGCTATAAATAGGGGGCTTGTAACGAGGGTTTATTCCAATAAGGAAATTTGCTAAATATGTTAACTTATTCAAAAATATAGATCTAGGGTTTTAGCTAAGTGAGTTATGAATAAGATGCAAAGGATTATGAAATATGCAAGGATCTTAATCACAATCCGACCCCCTCTCGATCCAACTCTCGTATCCGAACATAGCAGTCGACCATAGGTCGACGGCGAAGGCCTAGTGTTGATTGATGGTTATCGGACAGGAAGTACATCCGCTAGATTAATTAAACCAGCTCTCGTATGGATCTAACAACCTAACTCAATGGAATCAATCCAGGCAAAGACCTACTCTCATAGTTGCCTATTTCCTAGGTTCAGGGTTCTAGTTAGCTACTCTAAAACACAAGCATTAAACACAATTCCAAAGATGGATATCTCTTCATCCTAGCAATCCTATTTTGAGTTAATTCATCAATACCATAATGAACCCTAAATCTAACAAGAGAATTACTCAGAAATAATCATAGAAAGCATGATAAACTTAATAATATAATGCATAGAATAGATAATGGGGTTCCAATATAAATCTTTGAAGGACTTCAAATCTTCCCCCCAAAACTACTAAAAACTCTAAATAACATAATGCTATAAAATTCTCTGTCTTGTGTTGTGTCTTTTGCCTCAACAATGGAAAGACCTTACAAACTATGTCAAAACTCATTCAGGGGCACTCTTGTAAATTATCTTGACTTGGGCTTGAATTCGGTCAATTCCTCTGCGAGTAGACCGTCGAGCGACAACAAGCACGCACCGTTGATCGATGCTCAGACTTTACCCCGACTTTGACTGGACAGCTACTGGATACTTTTCTGAATGCTATACCAAGCTACATTATCTCCAAAATGCTCCTTAACGTACGTTGAACCTGAAAAGACTCTAAAACACAGTCTAGACATACATAGCAGACTCCAAATATGGTCCAATTGATAGTCTTAAATTGGTAAATAACATGGTATACCAAGTCTCCTAGACTTAACCTTTTGCTTGTCCACAACTAAAACAAAGGTAGCATGTGTAATAGGTTTGAAAAGCGGGGACTCACATAATACATAAGAATGACTATCACCTTACTATATTGCACTACATTGAATAGTGCTAATCAAAGAGAAACTTTATAAGACTTATCCTAGTATAGCAACCAAATCCATTCTATCAGCAACTCAACAAATATTAATCTGACTCACCCCTCTACTGATCTCATTTCTTTGCATAAAATAAAGTGCAAGCTTTACCTTGGGAGTATTGATCAGAGGACACATGAACTCAACTCCTGCAAACCTGCATGTATACGTATAAAGCCTTTCCTGATCCCTCTCTTTCTTTTTTTTCTTTCAGAATCTTTTAAATCTTAAATTCAATGGACAATGTTGCTGCTACCGTCCTTCTTGCCATCTCATTTTCGTTTTTTTTTAATACAAAGTTCTAGGTGAATAATGGGTTCATCGGTAATGTACCTACCCCTCGTGTCCAACAATGTGTGATCATTCCTTTGAATTAGAATAGTGGGGTCATCAGTAATGAACATACCCCTCTGCATCTCAAGAAATCATCTTAATATTTTCTATTATAGATCTTGAAGAGAAAGAGAGAAAGGAAATCAGAATTAACAGAATAGTACCTTACAACCTTGCAGAACGAATCCGATCCAATGTATACCAAGCCCTAAAGCAAGCAAAGTAGTCAGTATTAGGTTGGAGATCAGTGTTTGTTACTTCAGACTTTCTTAGTAAGCGTGATGTAATGGAAGGATGATCCACTTTGGCATCTCTAGTACTCTCTGCGATCATCATGTCTAAGAATGGTGCTAAAGTATGATTAGTCAATAAATAAGTTCTGATCATAATCCCTTTTCGTATCCATCAGGTTCTCTCATGATTCCAAACTCATCTGGTCTGAGGTATCCATAAGCATCACCTTGTCATTTTGGGTCATCGTCGATTGATGGTACAGAGTGACCGTCGATTGATTATGCATTCCGGCTTCCATATGATCCCCTGAAATTTCCAGATTCCTCTAGTGCAAAGGCGTGGTACTCGATTGCTTCTTCTTCAAGGTAAGACGGATCATTCTCTTGATTGTCAGGTTCTGGCACCCTTTCACGGTATTGTTTCCCAGTATAGACTATCTCTTCTTGACTGTCTTCGTCGGTCTGATCAGGGGCAAGACCATCAATCGATGGTGAGTTGTTATCGTTGGTTGATGCTAGAGGGTGGGATCCATGCTTGTTCTGGTTGAAGGGACCGGCGACCGATGCCAAGGGTTGGGTGTCAATTGATGCTGAGTCCGCATGCTCATCGTCCGGATCGTATTTGCCGAAGCATGTAGCAATCAAACCTGGATCATTACCCAATTCTATATGAGTAGCCTTGTTCTTGACCTTAACAGATTCATAGAAAATGTATGGATCAATTAAGGATAGATATAACATGTTTGTCTTCATGCCGCAGATAGCTCCCATTGTTGCCATGAAAGCTCTTCCAAGAAGCAAGGAGGAGTTCCAATCAATCTTTATGTCCATCACATGGAAATCCATTGGAATTATGGCATTGCGAATCCACTGGAATCTCATTGCGAAGTGGACTACTCTCCGGCCATCCTTCCTGAGTTCACTTTGGAGCAATCCACAAATGTGAAAGAATTACTAGAAGGCTCCACTTTCAGGTTTAGCCTCTCTGCCATCACTCTAGGCATAATGCTAACTGCTGACCAAGTGTCGCAGAGGGCGTTAAGATAGTCGTGACCATTGACATAACCTCGGATCACAAACTTCCCAGGGTCACTTTTCTTCTTGAGAGTAGTCCACTTCTTTGTCCTCTCCCTGAGGTCATTGAACATCCGCTCTATGTCCTTTTATGTTTCCCTTGATTCCTTGAAAAACATCCACAATCTGTGAGTATAATATGCTTCATCAAATGGAGTATCTAAGGGAATTTTAAAAACTCTTTTGGCAAAGCCATCCATCTCTTTGTTAGTTGCTTCTCTGCGAAGATTTTTGGGAATCTTCTGGGTGCTTCTAGAGTGTCTTTATGTTGTCATGGGATCATGTGTCCTGGCATTATGTTCCTGGTTCTCCATCCTTGACGATCTGACGAATAGGCTGGCACTCAAACTTGGTAGATGACTCGGCTCTATTGTTGGGAGTATCCGTTGCTTATACTCGGCCCTAACATTTTGGAGCTATAAGGAGGGGAGTAATATTAACTACGTGATGATGGAAATGGATGAACATGACGAACAATCTCCGGTTACCCCTTGGGAGATCAAGCTACTAACTCAACTCAACGCTCTTCGGAGCCAAGTAACTGAGCTTCACAAAGCTCAATAAGCGGCAACAGAGAATCCTAAGCTATCTTTAGAAGTTCAGAACTTGAAGGAGAAGCTAGTCGAGCACTCCAGGTAGCTAAAGGAAAGCGCGGAGAAGCTCTCTTAACTCAAAGTAAAGAATCTTGTCCTCTGAGATAAAAAGAAGCAAACTCTCGAAAGTCGAGCAACAAGCAACCTTGATTTCGAACTCAGGTTCGACCCATGCAGCCTGTAGAGGCGCCTTCTGCTGAAGTCGGTGAAAATCGACGGCCTCCACCACTGAGTAGAGATACCGGGCAGGGGATAATGTCGCGGAGAGAATGAAGGGACCCGACCCATTTTTTCGTACCATCAGTACGAATCTGAATCGACTTCCTCGATCAGACTTGGGCCAGTTTCCAACTTTTCTTACTTAGAATTATTTTAGCATTTTCAGTTCGTTTTCAGACAAGTCAACAAGCATAATAATGATTTAGATAGATAAACGGAGGTTCGAGTTAACAAGTGAGTCTGCTAATAAGCTATTACAAGTTCAACTCGTCCTATATCTACCCAAATCCACCATCCTCCCTTCCTGCCTTGGTCCCGCGGTCAAGCTATGTCTTTACCCTTTCGGGTCTGATCCTGATCTGCATCCAAACAAAGGAGGCATAAGCAACATAATGCTTAGTGAGAGCGGTCATCCCGTCCCACTTAGCCAAAGTAAAGCAATCGAGTCTATACAGTCAATCAGACAATCGGACATGCTTATCATCCAGTCAGTTACTTGATCGACATAACCGATCCAAGCCAAAGTGCCATCAAATCAATCAAGCCCTAGCGGGCCATAAACGGCTCTAGGCGCATGATCTGATCCAGATGCATCGATGGAAGGATCCGGCTACACGATTCAAGCCAGAACAAGCAGATAATTCGAATTAGACAAGCAATCAGTACACAGAACAACTCCTATCAATCAGACTACGATTCAGAACTTAGACTACGGTCGCGCACTCACCTTTGTCTTTAGAGTCGGTATGATATGCTTAGATTCGGCCTTTCTGACACCTCTTGCACAGTTCTTCTCGGACTTACGAACACTCGATCAGTCGGAATCACCCAACAGACGAACGTACTGGACTCGGAAATGATCGATCTGGCCAAAACTCGAAGTTTCCCACTCGATCGCACTTTAATCTCTCTGAGTTTTCTCTCTGGATGCCTTAGTGTTTTCGTGAAGAAAAATGGCGAAAACTCGCTTAAGGAGACGATTAAATGAGCAGTTGGGCAGTTTTCACCCGCGGAACCGCCCAAGTAACCGTTCTGACGGTTTTCCCTTTCGGCCAAGAGTAATAACCGCTTCCCCGCGCTCTTTTGCCTTCCCAGCGCGACTTTTTGCTCTTCCTCTCGATAACTGCTCCCGCCAAAATTACTTAGGCGAAAAATCGAGCTAAAGTGGACTGTCCCACCCGACAAGCCCAACTGCTTTGTCCTAATCGGACCAATCCTGTCTGAATTCCGACCAACTTTGTCCGACCCGACCAAACTTGTCTGAATCAGACCGTTACTACTCGAATCAGCTCAATCAGCTCAGTTCGGACATTCTCAACCGTTTTGTCTGATTTCCGACAATCGCTGTCCAGCCGACCAGCTCAACCGTCCTGTCCGAATCCGACAACACTTGTCCGGATCCGACCATTGCTGTCCGAAAATTCCGCTTTGTCTGAATATTTTCTTGAGCTGTCCGAACACTTCACAAAATCGCAAATAGAACTACTTAGCCATAATCCGAGCGTAAGAACGACTGACCGAGCTTTGTTGGCTCCAAAACAGATCCGATCCTAGCTTTATCCAGACTATGGGTTCACTCCATCTACTACTTGGACATCGATCCAGCTCATATCCACCCACGGAAAGTCCATTCAGCTTTGGCCAGCTCTTTCTAGCATCATCCAACCCATCCAGTAGGTCTCACAGTCCGATCAGATAGTCCTTGGATCATCCCAGCTTCGATCCTCGGAACACGGGCGTTACAAGTCTCCCCCACTTGGCTTAGACTCGTCCTCGAGTCTTTCTTGAAGGATTTCCCTTTAGCTTATCAAACCACTTGGGAAACTCGGCTTTCATCCTTGCTTCTGGTTCCCAAGTTGTCTCTTCTTCACCATCACAGTCCCAAACCACTTGGATCATCTTGACATTCTTTCTACCTTCAGGCTTGGTTTTCCTGCCAGTGATCCGAACTGGTCTCCCTTCTACAGTTAGGTTTTCCCTTAAGTCGGATGGTGGTTCAGAAACCACATTATCTCGATCACTTATGCATTTCCTCAGCATAGATACATGGAACACGTTGTGGAACTGATCCATGGATGTAGGCAGTTCCAACTTATAGGCGACCTTCCCAATCCTTTCCAGGATCTTGTACGGTCCCATGTACCTGGGGCTGAGTTTAGCATTCTTTGATGCTCTGTCCTTGCCTTTGTAAGTCACGGTTTTGAGGTAGACTAAGTCCCCAACTTCGAACTCAAGCTCTTTTCTGCGTCTATCTGCATAGCTCTTCTGTCTATCCTGTGACTCTTTCATTTTCAGTTTCAAGACTCGTATTCTTTCAGTTGTTTCTTCCACAAAGTCTCTACCAAATATGCTGCGCTCCCCCACTTGGGTCCAGCATAGTGGTGTTCTACAAGGTCGCCCGTACAGTGCTTCATAAGGGGACATTCCAATGCTTGCATGATAGCTGTTGTTGTAAGAGAACTCGGCCAAATGCAAGTACTGATCCCATTTATTTCCCCAATCCAGAACACAAGATCGCAGCAAGTCTTCAAGTGTTCGGATTGTCCTTTCAGATTGTCCATCCGTTTGAGGATGATATGCTGTACTCATATGCACCTTAGTCCCCATCGACTTCTGCATTGCTCTCCAAAAGGCTGAGTAGAATTTGGAGTCTCGGTCTGACACGATACTTACCGGAACTCCATGAAGTCTGACTATCTGCTCCACGTACAGCTTAGCCAACACTGCTGCATTATCTGACTTGTTGATTGCCAAGAAGTGTGCGGACTTAGTCAGTCTGTCCACAATCACCCATATAGCGTCCTTGCCATCCCTCATTGGCAAGCCAGTGACAAAATCCATTGTGATCATATCCCATTTCCAAGATGGCATGGGTAAACTCTGAAGTAGTCCGCTTGGAACTTGATTCTCTGCCTTCACCAATTGGCAGATTGGGCACCCAGCTACCCACTTAGCAACATCCCGTTTCATTCCCACCCAGTGGTAGTATCTCTTCAAGTCACGATACATTTTGGTTGTCCCTGGGTGTATCGAGAACTTGGACTGATGTGCTTCCTTAAGGATCTCTTCACGCAATCCTTGATCATTTGGAACACACACCCGGCCATTAACCAAAATTGTTCCATTGTTTGAAGTCTGGTACTCTGTCTTCTCGTTCTTTGAAGCTTTGATCAGATCCTCATCCTTTTCTTGTGCAACTCTCACTCTGGACAACAAGTCTGCTTGATCAGCTGCACCAAGACCCAAAGGTTCCACTTCGTCAGTCAAGGCAGTCAATCTTAATGTCCCAATCATATAGACCAGTTCCTCCATATCTTTCTCTGAATCCGAAGCCACTCTTTTCCGGCTTAAGGCATCAGCAACTAAGTTTGCCTTTCCTGGATGGTAGGCAATATCCAAGTCATAATCCGCAACCAGTTCCATCCATCGTCTCTGTCTCAGGTTCAGTTCCGGCTGAGTGAAGATATACTTCAAGCTCTTATGATCCGTGAACACTTGGACCTTTGCACCATAGAGGTAAGATCGCCATATCTTCAGTGCAAACACGACTGCTGCCATTTCTAAGTCGTGTGTTGGATAGTTTCCTTCGTGTTTCCTTAGCTGTCTAGACGCATAGGCAATCACCTTTCCTTGCTGCATCAGAACACACCCAAGTCCTACTTTGGATGCGTCTGTATAGACAATGTATGGTTCATTGTCCATAGGAAGAGCAAGTACTGGAGTACTCGTCAACATTTCCTTGAGTTTGGAGAAGCTTACTTCACAGTCTTCTGTCCACACGAACTGAACATCTTTCCCAGTTAGTTTTGTCATCGGTTGAGCCATACTAGCAAATCCCTTAACAAAACGTCGGTAGTATCCAGCCAGTCCGAGAAAACTTCTGATTTCCGTAGCATTCCTTGGTCTTGGCCAGTCCGCAATGGCCTTGATCTTTTCCTGATCCACAGACACTCCTTTGTCCGAGACCACATGACCCAAGAATCCGATTTCCTTTTGCCAAAAACTGCATTTACTAAGTTTGGCAAACAACTTATGTTCCCGCAGTCTATCCAAGACCGTTCTCAAATGTGCCTTATGCTCCTCCTGATTCTTGGAGTAAATCAAGATGTCGTCTATAAAGACTATAACGAATTCATCCAGACAATCTCTGAAGACGTTATTCATCAGTTTCATGAAAGCTGCAGGGGCGTTTGTCAATCCAAAGGGCATGACAACAAACTCATAGTGCCCATATCTTGATCTGAATGCTGTCTTCCGGATATCCTCTTCAGCAATCGGAATCTGATGATATCCTGAAGCCAAATCAATCTTTGAGAACCAAGTAGCTCCCCGGAGTTGATCCAATAACTCGTCTATCCTGGGGAGAGGGTACTTGTTCTTTACTGTAACACGGTTTAATCCACGGTAGTCAATGCAGAGTCTGAAACTACCATCTTTCTTCTTTACGAACAGGACTGGTGCGCCCCAAGGTGAGCTGCTTGGACGCACAAACCCTTTCTCCATCAATTCACTCAGTTGCTTCTTTAGTTCTGACATTTCGGCTGGAGCCATCCGGTATGGAGCTTTGGAGATTGGAGTTGTACCAGGTTCAAGCTCAATCGTGAAAGGATCAGAACGGTCCGGTGGTAGTCCTGTCAAGGACGCGAACACGTCATCATACTCCTTTACAATGGGTATCACTCCAAGCTCAGCATCCGGTCCAACTTCCACAGTAGTGATTGCAGCCAAGTAGGCTTCACATCCCTTTTCTAACATCCGTTCTGCTTGGAGTGATGAAATGATCAAGCTCCCATTTGTTGGCTTTATCCCTTGATAAACCAGTTTTCCACTACTGGTCTCAAACTGAACTCGGCCTCGATGACAGTCCAGATGTGCCTTGTACTTCCCCAGCCAATCCATTCCAAGGATCACATCAAAAGACTTCACTGGGCAAATTATAACATCGGCTGGCATGTTCACTTCACCGACCATCACAGAGACGTTTCGGATCTTTCCCATAGTGTACATGACTTGACCACCAGCCGCTCGAACCAGTCCTACTTCCCCTTCTGGTTCTTTCTGAAATTCTCCTGTTCCGATCATCCCGGGTTGCACAAAGCAGTGAGATGCACCAGAATCAAACAGAACATGGGTTGCCACTCCGCCCATGACTAAGGTCCCTACAGGTTCACTCGGAAACTAAGGACCTATTCTACGGACAACCAATTTCACACAGAAATTCTTAAGGTAAAGGTGAGAGATAGGATGACTCACCAGTGATTGGACGAGAAGTGCTTGGGTCCATGGTTCCATCCCCGATTGTGTACACTCGTGGCATGATGGCCTGCCTCTTCGCAGCTGGCTGAGATCCATCACTTGCACGCTTCCCAGCTTGCTGTGCATCCTTAGGACACTGGTTCTTGAAGTGCCCAGCTTCACCACAGTTGTAGCACACTCGTTCCCCAGCACTCTTTCCTTGGCTTTTTGGCCTCAGATCTTCCTCAGGGCAGTCACGGACCTTATGCTCCATACTACCACAACGGTGGCAAGCTCCCAAGGCAGTACGGCATGGTCCAGCATGCATTTTCCCACAAGTCGGGCACACAGTGCGGTTTGCTGTATACCCTTTGCTGGATGGACCAGTCTTCACCATCTTTTGATTCTTCACCGCATGCTTACTAGACTGGCCATGCGGTCCAGAGCCAAAGGCTTTGGTTTCTTCAATGATCCCAGCTTCCTGTTCCGCAGCCTTTTCAACCAGCTCGGCCACGGTAACATAGCTACGAATCTTACAACGGGTTCGGAGATCAACCCTAAGACCACGCATAAACTTTCGGACTAAGGAGCCCTCAGTCTCTCCTTCACGTCCAGCATACTTCTTGAGGCTGTTGAACTCAGCTTCATACTCACGTACGGACTTAGTTCCTTGTTCCAGTTTAAGGAAAGCTCCTTCAAGCCGATCAAAGGCCTCCTCTGGAAAGTACTTCTCACGGAAAGCAGCCTTGAAATTGGCCCAGGTGCAATAGTTGGCACCAATCCGAGCTTCCACTCCTTGCCACCAGATGTGTGCATCACCATCAAGGTAGTGGACAGCAATGTCCTTCTTGTAGGCAACAGGACAACGGATAGAGTTAAAGTTGCGCTCTATTCTATCAATCCATTGATCTGCTTCCACTGGTTTGGAACCACCCAAAAAGAACTTCGTTCCCAGCTTCTGCATGTGTTCCATCACTTTCAAGTAGGACGGATTCCTCGCAACTGGTACTTCTTCCTCCTCTCGCACCACTTGCTCAACTTCTTCCACAACAGGTGGATTCACTGGTGGTACTGCGACCCCAGGGAGTCTTGCCAAGACTTGGGCTAACATAGCCAAAACGGCTTCCATTCCAACAGGAGCCGCAGCAGCACCAGCAGCTGCATTCACATTTGCTGCATTAGCAGCATTCTCAACTTCCTCATTCCCAACATTTCGGGCAGCATTGTTTCCGGATGATTCACCAGTCTCACCCACGTTTCTCCTTGCATTTCGGTTACTTTTTGCCATCTGCAATCAGTTCACAGGTAAGTTAGTCAAAACTAACTTAAGTTCAATCAGAACACAGAGTATACCGCGAGACATCAGGCTTGGAAGGATGGATTTAACCCATTACCCACTATACTTAAGACTGTCCTAGAACCGAACTCCGCTCTGATACCACTTGAAGGGACCCGACCCATTTTTTTCGTACCATCAGTACGAGTCTGAATCGACTTCCTCGATCAGACTTGGGCCAGTTTCCAACTTTTCTTACTTAGAATTATTTTAGCATTTTCAGTTCGTTTTCAGACAAGTCAACAAGCATAATAATGATTTAGATAGATAAACGGAGGTTCGAGTTAACAAGTGAGTCTGCTAATAAGCTATTACAAGTTCAACTCGTCCTATATCTACCCAAATCCACCATCCTCCCTTCCTGCCTTGGTCCCGCGGTCAAGCTATGTCTTTACCCTTTCGGGTCTGATCCTGATCTGCATCCAAACAAAGGAGGCATAAGCAACATAATGCTTAGTGAGAGCGGTCATCCCGTCCCACTTAGCCAAAGTAAAGCAATCGAGTCTATACAGTCAATCAGACAATCGGACATGCTTATCATCCAGTCAGTTACTTGATCGACATAACCGATCCAAGCCAAAGTGCCATCAAATCAATCAAGCCCTAGCGGGCCATAAACGGCTCTAGGCGCATGATCTGATCCAGATGCATCGATGGAAGGATCCGGCTACACGATTCAAGCCAGAACAAGCAGATAATTCGAATTAGACAAGCAATCAGTACACAGAACAACTCCTATCAATCAGACTACGATTCAGAACTTAGACTACGGTCGCGCACTCACCTTTGTCTTTAGAGTCGGTATGATATGCTTAGATTCGGCCTTTCTGACACCTCTTGCACCGTTCTTCTCGGACTTACGAACACTCGATCAGTCGGAATCACCCAACAGACGAACGTACTGGACTCGAAAATGATCGATCTGGCCAAAACTCGAAGTTTCCCACTCGATCGCACTTTAATCTCTCTGAGTTTTCTCTCTGGATGCCTTAGTGTTTTCGTGAAGAAAAATGGCGAAAACTCGCTTAAGGAGACGATTAAATGAGCAGTTGGGCAGTTTTCACCCGCGGAACCGCCCAAGTAACCGTTCTGACGGTTTTCCCTTTCGGCCAAGAGTAATAACCGCTTCCCCGCGCTCTTTTGCCTTCCCAGCGCGACTTTTTGCTCTTCCTCTCGATAACTGCTCCCGCCAAAATTACTTAGGCGAAAAATCGAGCTAAAGTGGACTGTCCCACCCGACAAGCCCAACCGCTTTGTCCTAATCGGACCAATCCTGTCTGAATTCCGACCAACTTTGTCCGACCCGACCAAACTTGTCTGAATCCGACCGTTACTACACGAATCAGCTCAATCAGCTCAGTTCGGACATTCTCAACCGTTTTGTCTGATTTCCGACAATCGCTGTCCAGCCGACCAGCTCAACCGTCCTGTCCGAATCCGACAACACTTGTCCGGATCCGACCATTGCTGTCCGAAAATTCCGCTTTGTCTGAATATTTTCTTGAGCTGTCCGAACACTTCACAAAATCGCAAATAGAACTACTTAGCCATAATCCGAGCGTAAGAACGACTGACCGAGCTTTGTTGGCTCCAAAACAGATCCGATCCTAGCTTTATCCAGACTATGGGTTCACTCCATCTACTACTTGGACATCGATCCAGCTCATATCCACCCACGGAAAGTCCATTCAGCTTTGGCCAGCTCTTTCTAGCATCATCCAACCCATCCAGTAAGTCTCGCAGTCCGATCAGATAGTCCTTGGATCGTCCCAGCTTCGATCCTCGGAACACGGGCGTTACAGAGAACCCGAGTACATTTTTGGAAGAAAGAAACTCTAAGGACGAGGAGACACACAAAGGAGTAAAGACAACACAGTCCACTGTGCGAGAGTTTCGGTTCAACCTTTACGGAGCCTGCTCTGCAAGGGAATATCAGCCTGACTAATTTGTCTATACGCTCCCTTGTGACCCTTACCAAAAAGTTCGTAGAGCAGTTCACAAGTAGCACGAGTTCCAAGAAGACATCAGACAACCTCTATGAGATCCTACATCTCCGAGCCAACCCTTTGTGAAACTATATTGCATGATTTAACCAACAGAAGGTGGCTATCCCAAGATGTTACGTCTCGACTGTAATCTTAGCCTTTAAGAGTGGCCTACTCCTTGACGGAGACATCTACAAGGATTTAACCAAATATCAAAGAATAACGATGGTAGATGCATTTTCCCGAGCCTGGGCGCAGGTGAAGTGGGAGGAAGATGTCTCGAGTAGATCTAATGTCCAACAAAAAAAGACCAGAAGATGACCAAATAGGGTAAAAACAACAAAGATGATATAAAAATTCGGGGAAAAAGACAGGAACCAGGGAAGGTACCATAATCGGTCCATGGAGAAAGCCAGATATCTCCCACCTATCCATCTCTAAACCAGAACTGGTCAATGTTTTGAGGTAGATGGGCCAATAGGTCAATTGGCCTCAGAAAATGAGAGCACCATACTCCTGCCGGAACACAAACCAATGGTGCGACTTCCACAGTGACCACGGTCGTAAAACGGAAGATTTTGTCGTGCTGAAGATGGAGGTCAATGAACTTCTAAAGAAAGGACACCTCCAGGATTTCTTCTTTGATAAATCTAAGAGCCTTCTCGGCAAGAAAGTGAATAATCAGCCTAGAGCTGTCCCTGCCTCACCACCTCGGCATGACAGATTCATCCACATTATATCTGGTGGCTCGGAAGTAAGCAGCGTGAGCAACGCGGCCACAAATAAGAGCACTAGAAATGCCATGAACAGTCAAGAAACCGGAAGACTTAAGTGCCTGCTCCTAGGAACGGATGAAATCATTTTGACTGCCAAGAAACAGGAGAAGGTTCTAGCCTCCCCCCCCCCACCATGACGCCTTGGTCATATCGCTCAACGTAGTGAACTCCCTGGTTAAAATAATCCTGGTGGATATCAGGAACTCTAGCAACATTGACTTCCAAGATGCCTATCGGGATCTAGGGGTGGAAGAAAACTCATTGACACGAAAGGTCACCCAGCTCATAGGATTCAGCGGGGAATCAAGCAAACGCCGGAGAAGTCATTCTCTTGGTGAATGCTGAAGGAATCAATATGGAAACCAATTTCCTGTTCGTCGACTGTAAATCATCTTACGACATGATACTCGGACGACCTTGGATCCATGACATTGGGGTCGTTCCCTCGACACTCCATCAGATGATCAATTTCCTACCCCCGGGGCATTAAATAGATCTGAGGAGATCAGGAAAACTCCTGAACCTGCAACCAGACCACCCTGAAGGGAAAATAGAAAGTCTTATGGCAATTACAGAGCAAGCCTACGGTCCAGCATGCAGAAGAGCCCAGAGAAAAAGACGATGTGCCACTAATTTATGCAACATTGGTTGAGTTGATATCCTTGAATGCACTTGAGGATGGTATGTGGATAATCCTATGCTTCTTTAGACATGTGTAGACCCAACATGAGGTATATTAAACCTAGTGCATGGTGCAAACGACGATTCTTCGGATGATAGGCGGTGGACCTTAGGATGTTACTTAGTATAGAACCAAAAAGGAGTATAAGAAATTGATACCTGAGCTTTTTAAACACTCAACAGAAACCTTTGGTGATATAATGGCCACACAAGAGTTTGCGGAATAATCCTTGATACACCGGTTTGATCCTTAGATATGAAACACTAAGAAAATCAAAAGATCCAAGGGAACAAAAAGATTCACTCTCAAACAAAAATAGTTTCTAATTAAAATAGTCTGTCTTATTTCATGGCTCTTAGACCATTATTTATACTCTTACATTTTTTAGAAACCGAAAAGACTTAGCTAAAAACAAGATATAGAAAAATGCAAGAAAAGACTTGACTAAATTATTGTTTTGACTGAAACTTGGACTGCCCCTTGGCCCTACCATGACCTTGACTTCTCCTGGAGCTCTCTTGGTCACTTGTCTAAGGCCTTGTCGAAATCCATTTCCAGAAAAACATAGCAACTTCTTTTGGATCCTTGTTTTGGCCCAAACCAAATCACAGAAGGCCAACTGATTGAAAATTTATTCCTTACTTTCTATATGTTGTTTGGCACATGAACATGACATAGAACCTTCAAGAGATGGGCTTGTTTTATAAGAAATTTTTTTTGTTGAATGTAGATTCTCAGGTGGTCAAACCAGCTTGGAAGATCGAACCAGCTCACTCAACTCGTCTAAATAAGTGTCAATAAAACTCACAGCGTCTAGATAAGTGTCATTCCAGCTCACTTGTGTATTCAGCTCATCCATATCAGCTAACTAGTTGTAACTTCGATTCAGCTCGATCAGCTATCCCAGGTAAGTGTCAGTCCGATTCAGCTCAACCAGCTTGCCTAACTGAGGGTCACTTCGTCCAGCTTGTTCAAAGTGTTCAAGCACGTTCAGGTTCACATCATCCTCCCTTTCTTAAAAAGGATTTGACCTCAATTTCGTTTTTCCTACATTGAAATGATTAATATTAGATATCAATCAAATGATTAAGCATGAATGTAGGTAATCTGTAACAAAATCGACTTTAAGAATAAAAATTCCTTGGACGATTGAAGTTTTCCTCAAGTACTTCCAGTCCCAAGTTCCTGGCACCCAAGTGTCGCGCCGACCTCCTCTGCTTGCTTCCATTTGAAGATGATCATGTATATCATGCTCTTTCAAAACAACTAAAGTAACCACATCAAATTTGCGAAAAAAACAATCAAATGGTTTCTCTATCCTAAAGAAATCAAAAACAGGATTCAATCTCTTAGGACAATCATCAAGCACGTGAGTAAACATCAAGCAAGTAAACTGATTGCTAAACATTGGTTTATGTTATTTCAAATCAAGCAAAGCTATGCTGGTCTTAGGAAATGAATGAGAAATCGCCAAATTAGAAAATTTCTCAACATGAACAATATTAATTTGATTCTCTGGTCTAAAAGGATTTCTATCATGAAATTTCCTATTCAAAAATTCTTTCAATGCATAGTTGGATGAAAACAAATCATAAAATGATCTAGACAAAATATTTTTCTACCAAGTAAAATCTGTTCCTGCATAGAAACTCTTTTGATCAAAACATTTTCATGATGAGTAGAGACAATCAACTCATGACCCTTACAGTTCTTTTGGCTTTGATAGGAGATTGGCTGAGGAATCGCCTTTGATCAATGCTGGCCGCCTGATCCAACAGTTTAGCTGGTGGTGAACTCTCTTGTGCCTCTTCTTGTGGGTTTTTTTCCAGTCCTTGTGAAAAATAAATAAGACTACTCGGTTGTACCGGTTCAAGATGGGTAAATTCATCACAACTCTGTTTATTTTCGAGCACAAAATCAGTATGAGAAGACGGAAGTAAACACTTAGTTTTGAAGGAGTTTCTGAGAAAGTTTTGCGTCATGGTTTTACTATCAGCCTGGTCTTTCTTCTTTCTCATATGTTGCTGATCTTGTCTAGCTTCCAATGGAGACAAAGGAGCTAAGATGATGTTCTTACCTTTCAACATGAATGAGAACCGGTTGGCGAGTCCTTTATTGTTAACTTCGCTATCAAATTGTCATGGCTTCCCTAGAAGAATGTGTGTGGCTTCCATATGCAAAACATCACAACAAACTTCATATTCATAATTTTTAATGGAAAAGGATACAAACATCTGTCTAGTCACTTTCATTTCTCCATTATATCTTTCATTTCTCCATTATATGTCAACCATTGAAGCTTGTAAAAATGTGGATGCTTCTTGGTTTCCAAACCAAGATTTTACACCATTGTTGATCTTGACACATTGGCACAGCTGCCTCCATCGATGATCACACTGCACACCTTGTTCTGAACCAAAATTCTAGCTATGAACAATTTCTCACGTTGCTCATTACTTTCTTCATTGCAGTTCTTAGGCTCCATGGGAACGTCCTTTGTGACCTTCTTCCTGCCATAACACTTAATGGATTCATCAGCATAAATAAAATTAGAAGTTTTGAAACTACCTCTAGTTTCTTGGCTAAGAGGTAAAAGCGGATTTTTTTTGTCTTTTGACTAGCCGATTTCTCCTTAGAACAACTTGGCCTTTGGCTCACTGCTTCAGCTCTTAAGGATTGGGATGTGGTTGTACTCTTTGTATGGCTCTTCTCCACGGCCTTAAGTGCTGGTAACAACCAATTCTCACAGTTATCATAGTGCTGGTTTCTACAGAGCCGATCATAAAGTTCTGTAGATCGTTGTGAACTTCTTTATCATAACGTCTATGAACAAGTTCTGTAGATCGTTGTGAACTTCTTTATCATAACGTCTATGAACAAGTTCTGCTTCATGTCTAGGTGGTTTAGGTTGCACTTTGTGTCTGATATTGGCTTGTTTGAAGCATGAGTGTAATCTGGTTTCAAAACTTTTTGCTTCTTTTCAAGCAAAGCCTTGGAGGATGAATTGAATTGATCATGCTGTGGTATCTTCTCATGGCTGCTTCTTCTTTTATATCCAAAAATCTTGGTTCTGCAATCACTTAACAAATGAGTTAAAGGTAACAAGATCTTATAAGGTGTTTCTCTCAAAATGTTTCTTGGATAAATGATAAAAGCGGATTTTTTTTGTCTTTTGACCAGCCGATTTCTTCTTAGAACAACTTGGCCTTTGGCTCACTGCTTCAGCTCTTAAGAATTTGGATATCGTTGTACTCTTTGTATGGCTCTTCTCCACGGCTTTAAGTGCTGGTAACAACCAATTCCCACAGTTATCATAGTGCTGGTATCTACAGAGCCGATCATCAAGTTTTGTAGATCGTTGTGAACTTCTTTATCATAACGTCTATGAACAAGTTCTGCTTCATGGCTGGGTGGTTTAGGTTGCACTTTGTGTCTGCTATTGGCTTGTTTGAAGCATGTGTGTAATCTGGTTTCAAAACTTTTTGCTTCTTTTCAAGCAAAGGCTTGGTGGATGAATTGAATTGATCATGCTGTGGTATCTGCTCATGGCTGCTTCTTCTTTTATATCCAAAAATCTTGGTTCCGCAATCACTTAACAAATGAGTTAAAGATAACAAGATCTTATAAGGTGTTTCTCTCAAAATGTTTGTATCTGTTGCAAATGACTATCTAGTCAATATCTCCAAGAAACTAACAATCGCTGTCAGTTCCTTTCTCCAAAGAATAAAATGGTAAATCTAGAGAAGAAGAGGAAGAAGAAGAAGATAGACAGATTGCAAGATTTTTTTCGGAGACTGACTTTACCAAACTTGAGACCGGATTTCTCCTCGGTCTGGTCGGATTTCTCCTCGGTCTGATCGGATTTCTCTTCGATCCCTTTTCTTTTCTCTTCTTTTCTTTTGACTTTCTTTTATTTTTTTCTGTTTCTTTTTTTTTATACTAGGTAACCAAGTTGGATCAATCACCTTGCAACATATAGAAAGAGAAGAAATGTTTGTGAAAATATGAGAAGATAGATAGAAATAGATACCGAAACCTCAGGTGGCTTTGATACCACTTGATGAAGTGAACCTGGACGTGCTTGAACACTTTGGACAAGCTGGAAAAAGTGACCCTCATTTAGGAGAGCTGGTTGAGCAGAATCCGACTGACACTTACCTGGGAGAGCTGGTCGAGCTGAATCAAAGTTACACCTACTTAGAGCTGGATGAACTGAATACTCAAGTGAGATGGAATGAAACTCATCTGGACTAGCTAAGCTTTACTGACACTCATTTGGACGAGCTGAGTGAGCAGGTTCAATCCTCCGAGCTGTTCGACCACTTGAGAAGCTACATTCAACCAAACTTATTTCTGATAAATAAAGCCCATCTCTTGAAGGTTCTATGTCATGTTCAGGTGCTAAACTACTCATAGAAACTAAGGAACATGATTTGGATCAGTTGGCCTTTTGTAATTTGGTTTGGGCCGAAACAAGGATCCAAAAGAAGTTGCTTTGTTTTGCTGGAAATGGATTTTGACCAGGCCTTATAAAAGTGATTCACGACATCAAGAGAAGACAAGGAGAGCTTCAGGAGAGGTCAAGGTCGTGGGCAGCCAAGAGGCAGTCCAATTTTCAGTCAAAACAATAATTTAGTCAAATTTTTGCTTGCATTTTTCTATGCTTGTTTTTAGCTAAATCTTTTCGGTTTTTAAAACATGTAAGACTATAAATAATGGCCTAAGATCTATGAAAAAGACATACTATTTTGATTAAAAACTTTTTTGTTTGAGAGTGAATCTCTTTGGAACTTTCGATTTATTAGTGTGTCATATCTAAGGATCCAACCGGTGTATGAACGGTTATTCCATAAACTCTTGTGTGGTCATTCTATCACCAAAGGTTGCTGTTGAGTATTTAAATAGCTCAGGCGTCAAATTCTTATACTCATCATTGGTTCTACACTAAGCAACATCCTAAGGTTCACCGCCTATCTACCAAACAATCGTAGTTAGAATCAGGCAGTCGGTTTAATATACGTCATGCTTGGCCTAAACGAGTCTAAGTAAGGTTAGGATTATCCCCATACCATCCTCAAGTGAATTCAGGGACAGAAACTTGACCAAGGTTGCATCACTAATTGAAGGAGATTCGACCCAGAACCTCAAGATAGGCTCCAAGCTCACCATGTGGACATGCCGGGAATTGATCCAGAGATCATCGTTCATAAAGTAAAAGTCGATCCCCAGCACCAACCTATTAGGTAAAAGAGAAGGAAGTTCGCCCCAGAGAGGGAAGCATTCATAAACGAAGAAGTCAAGAATCTGTTGGATGTCAGATTCATTAGGGAAATGCAATATTCCGAATGGCTAGCCAACATGGTAGTGGTCAAGAAAACGAACGTGAAGTGGCGAATCTGTATATATTTCACAGATCTCAACAAGTTCTGCCCTAAAGATCCTTTCCCCTACCCCATATCAACAAACTTGTCGAAGCAAAGGCTGAACATCAATTAATGAGTTCATGGGCGCGTTCTCCGGCTATAACCAAATACTTATGCACCCGGAATACCAAGAGAAGAGCTCCTTCGTGAAGTCCAGGGGTATCTACTGCTACAAGGTCATGCCTTTCGCCCTTAAGAACGCATGATCTACCTACAAGAGGCTGGTGAATATGATATTTGTCGATCAGATCAGGCAGGCTATAGAAGTTTATACAGACGACATGCTAGTCAAATCCCTGGATTACGAAGACCATATATCACATTTGCAACAGGACTTTTCCACCCTTAGGAAATACAGCATGGAGCTTAATCCCACAAAGTTTTCATTTTGGAGTCAGCTCCAAGAAATACCTGGGATACATCGTAACCCAGCGGGGCATCAAAGCCAATTCAGAGAAAATAAGGGTCATTCCACCGATTCCTTCC